>BQNB010021521.1:0-64153 GCA_026074375.1 Tanacetum coccineum
ATTTTCATCATAATCGATGCCCTCTTATTGATTATAGCCTTGGGCGACTAACCTAGCCTTATTTTGAGAAAAGACACCGTTCTTGTCTAACTTATTTCTGAACACCCACTTAGTTCATATAATTGTCATATTCTTAGGTTGTGTTACTAACTCTCAAACATCGTTTGTAACGAATTGATTTAATTCTTCTTACATAGTGATCATCTAACTTTCATCCGTTAAGGCTTCATTTATATTCTTAGGTTCTATAGTTGATATAAAACAAAAAGTTACTTTGGTTTTGGGCTTGTGACCTAAGAGTTCTTTGGTTAAGGTTTCCTATGACATTTTCTAATGGATAGTTTCTAGATTCCTTAACTACTTCGTCAATTTCTAAAGTTTCATCCTCAATGTCATTTTCTAAGTTTTTCTTTTCGGTAACCTTAATTGCTTCTTCTTCATCTAAGTCATCATCCACCAAGGGTGTTATCTTAGAGGGTGGAGGAGTTTCATCGAATGTCACGTTAAGTGATTCTTCGATTTTTATGGTATGTTTATTAAGGAGGATGTAGGCTTTACTAATTGGAGTAACCTAAAAAGTCACCTTCGTATGACTTTGGGTCAAACTTAGTGAGGTAGTCTTTGGTGTTTAAAATGAAGCACTTGCTTCCAAACACTCTATAATAATCAAGAGTAGGTTTCCTACCTCTCAAGAGTTCATAAGGTGTTTTTCCTAAGATGACTTTAATTAGGATTCGGTTGAGGATGTATGTTGAAGTATCTACGGCATTACACCAAAACTTTTGTGGTAAAGAATGTTCATTCAATATGGTTCTACTCATTTATTGTAGTGTCTTATTTTTCCTTTCTACCATGCCATTTGATTGTGGAGTGCGCAGAGCCGAGAAGTTATGTGTAATACCGTTGGCTAATACAAGACTCTCTAAATTGCACTTCATTATCAAATTCTCTACCGTGGTTTGTCCTAATTGACACTATTGAACATCCTAATTGATTTTTGTATTTTCTTAATAAAGATTTCAAATTGCTCGAAAGCCTCACTTTTATTCTTAAGAAATCTTGTCCAAGTATACCTAGAGTAGTCATCTACTATGACTTAGATGTAGAGGTTTCCTCCATAACTCTGTACGGTGGATGGACCAACGAGATCCATATGGAGAAGTTCTAAGCATCTAGTCATTAAGACTATATTCTTAACTTTGTGGCTGGTGTGAGCTTGTTTTCCAATTTTTCAAGCATCATAGAAATGTTGATCAAACTTAAGCTTAGGTAAGTTTCTAACTAATTTCTTGGATGCTAACGATTGAATGAGACGCATATTGACGTGCCCTAATCTCCTATGCCACAATGTGGAGTTTTCATAAATCGTTGCAAGACAAATTTTATCTTTCAGATTATTTACTAATTTCATCACTGTTGGGATTCTTGATTTGATGAGACAAAGGAATAAAAGAATAAAACAAAAGGACTTAAATGCAAAGCTGGAATTCTTTAAAAGATGGAAGATTTTGAAGATTCTAAAAGATCTCCTTATTCAAATAGAAGATATAGAAGATAATATTAAAAGTTAGGAAGATATTATTTGTTCTTATCATTTGTAAGTCTTGAAATCTCTCTATATAAAGAGATTCATAGGCGTGTAGTTTAGATATACACAGAAAAGAAAATGTGTGTATCTCAAGATGTAAACGTCTAGTTTGTGTGGTGTAACCTCAAGGTCAAGGTAACTTGATCCCTGTTACAGGTGGTAACATGATCTATACTGATCATATAGATTTGAGGCTTGGTGGAAACATATGGTAATAAAACCTTGTTCAAATAACATTGATGTTCTTTATTTAATTCCGCTGTCCATATTGTTATAATTCTTATTGTTAATCCTAAATATAGTTCTAAACAAACTGAGCTTAAACAATCTAAGGAGTTCTATCAGACTCCACAATTGGTATCAGAGCCTCGTGGCTCTTGATCTAGGATCTACAAGGTGTGTTTGATGTCGAGTTTATGAAGAAAAGAAAGTTCAAGTTTTTTGTTTTGGGTACTAGTCACATTCAGCAACATTAGGGTTTGTCAAACCCTAATTATAATCAAAAAAGAAAGCATGTTTTTGTGTATAAACAAAATCAAGGGAAGGGCAACAAGTGTTTCTTGGTTCGATATCAATGTTGTGTTACTATGAAAAGAATCATTAGCAGTTGATTAGAATGATAAATTAGTGATAGCCTAGTGACAGCTTTGTGACACTAAAAAGCATCGTCTGGATACTTAAAAAAAGGTATCCTTAAACAGTGGTTACAAGTTAGTACTGCTCGCGTTGATGTTTCTACTGCCAAGGTAAAACATTACTACTGCTAGCCTTATCGTTAACAGGTTTGTACTGCTAGTTGTTTTGCTTTTACTGCTGACCTACATAATTAGTACTGCTACAAGGGATCGAATTCAAGGTTAGTACTGCCACCACATTCATTAGTGATATCGGTTATGAGTTTCAACTGTCAAGGATGATGGTTACAACTGCTCATTTATTTTAGTATTGTCTTCATACATTAGTACTGCCAGTTGTATGTTTATACTGCCAAAGGAAGATTAGTACTGCCAATTCATGTTAATGCTGTTATTACTAAAGGTTAATGCTGCCAGTTTATACTTAGTGCTGCTAGTATGATTAATACTGCTAGTATATTTTTAATGCTGCCAGTATTAAGTTTCTGCTGCTAGGGTAAATTTTAGCAGTTACTACTGTTGGACTTAAACCAAGGTTTGTGCTGCTTATATATTTAATACTGCCAATAGAAGGAGTTACTACTGTTGGTTACTACTGATTGGTTTAAGGGGAAGTTAACAGATTGATTTGGTTTTAAATGTTCTTAAATGTTTAAAAGGCTCGTATTCATTGATTTAATTGGTTACGAAGAAGATTGTTTATCACCTATTTGAAGTTGAAGTGGAATTACTTGGGTACGTGTTTTATCATATCTCAAATGGCTTACAACATTTGGAGGTAACTTGTTTGTGTTTTCAATGTTGTGACGAAGACTTGTCAAAATCTAGCAAAGGTGTGTGATCTACAAACTTATGGTGCTCAATGCTCACATTTGCTATCACTTTGGTTATGTGTCTCATAGAAGATGAGGATTTTGTCAAGAGGTTGCGATCTACTTATATTTCACAGATTTATTTATAAGTTTGACGTCACGTGGATAGTACAAGATATAAGACACAAGTTTGGGTTATTCTACTTCAGCATCAAGTTCGTTATACTTAGTTTTCTTCATCAGTAATCATTACATAGAGCCTACAGAATTGAAGATTCAAGAAATGGTTAACATATGGGTTTCAGGGGAAGCTTATTGTTAAAATGTTTAACCATTTACATGCATCATCGAGGTGAAGGTTTTTACTACTGCTAGTCATTATTACTACTGCTAGTTTAGATTTCTACTGCTTGGATTCATTATTCTTATTATGCGTCATGGAGGGTAATTCAAGTCATTGGAAAGTTTGGGTTAGTAGTGTGATATTGGTTTGAAGTGGTTGAAATCAAAGTTGCTTACATTCATAAGTCCCCTATTGGATTATGACAAAAAGGGGAAGAAATATTAACAGGTTGCAACTTATAGATCCTTGGTGTGGCATGTTACAAAGGAAGTCTGAATTAAGAAGATTTTGTTTCATTCAGGGAGATGATTACATCTCAACTTCAGGGGAAGCTTTGGCTTTATGATGAAGTTCGTACACGACTTTGTTTGTTTTGTCATCATCAAATAGGGGAAGATTGTTGGGATTCTTGATTTGATGAGACAAAGTGAATAAAAGAATGAAACAAAAGGACTTAAATGCAAAGCTGGAATTCTTCAAAAGATGGAAGATTTTGAAGATTCTAAAAGATCTCCTTATTCAGATAGAAGATATAGAAGATAATATTAAAAGTTAGGAAGATATTATTTGTTCTTATCCTTTGTAAGTCTTGAAATCTCTCTATATAAAGAGATTCATAGGCGTGTAGTTTAGATATACACAGAAAAGAAAACGTGTGTGTGTATCTCAAGATGTAGACGTCTAGTTTGTGTGGTGTAGCCTCAAGATCAAGGTAACTTGATCCCTGTTACAGGTGGTAACATGATCTATACTGATCATATAGATTTGAGGCTTGGTGGAAACGTATGGTAATAAAACCTTGTTCAAATAACATTGATGTTCTTTATTTAATTCCGATGTGCATATTGTTATCATTGTTATTCAGACTCCACAATCACGTATAAGCCTTTCTTCCTAATAACTCTACCCATAACCTTACCGTCCTTACTGATATCACTATCATGTTCAGAAAAGTTACCCTATATTTATTATCATATATTTGACCTACACTTAGCAAGTTAAATCTTAATTTATGTACATGTTCTATATTATCTACATTGAGAGAGTCACTAGAAATCTTACCTTTGCCAATGATGTTACTGCGAAGGTTACTACCAAAAATGACGTTACTTCCATTGTATGCCTTGTAGGTTGAGAAGAGCTTTAGGTTAGTCGTCATGTGTTTAGAGCATCCACTATCTTTTATCCACTCATCGGGTTCCAAGTCGACTCCAAGGCATATCTATTTATATAAGACAATAACTTAAACATTTGGTTCTTAATATCTCATGGGTCTAAAGTTGTTAGTGCTAAACAACCCTTGCATTTGATGCATTTGATTGGGATGTGAAAATGGAGGACACATTACCTATGGAACGTAACTTTGCGGTTGGAAGTTATTCTAAGTTATGGGAAAACCATGAGGTTGGTTTTGTCGACCAACATTCCCTTTTGGTTGTGGTGTCTTAGAACTAGGATAATGATTATTGACTCTTTTAGGTGGTGGAGTTTTTGACCTAAAATTTGGTTTATAAAATCTAACTCCGGGTTTTAAAGATGGATTACAAAATTGTTTAACCTCATTATCACTAGCAACGGGAATTTTAACACAGTTTACCATTATATGTTTTGGTCTAGGACCCAAAATGGATTTTTTAAAAGAAATAAATTTTTTGAATTCTGGTGAACAGACAGGTGGTCCCTTAATTACTTTGGGGGTCGTTAATGCTTTGAGGGGGTCGCCCTTAGTATTTGGGGGACCGCCACTAGAAGGTGTTTCTTTTTGAATTTTCACAAATTTGATTTCCTTAGACTTACTAGTTGATGCTTCAAATGAGTTAAACCCTAAACTTAATTTATCTTCAGAGGATTTTTGATTGCTTAGTATTCCATTTAAGCAATGTGTACTCTTTTCAAATTTAGTTAGCTTAAGAGCTTCCTCTTTAAGTTTTTCGTTGTCAATTTTAAGTGATTGACAATTTGTACATTCGAGATCAACTCCCTTGTTTTTCTCGAGTGTAGACAATTTTAATTTTAATTCACTAAACTCGTTTTCTAAACTATTTCTAATAGCTTTTAGTTGTTTATTCTTTGTGATTATTTTTAAACTCATTTTACAAAGTTTATCATATTCACTATCTAAAGTCGAATTGCCTATTGATGATTTTTCATCGCTAAAGTAAGATGAATCGGAACATACCTCATTTGATGCTTGATCCACAAGATACATTTCGTATTTAGCCTTTTCATTGTCTTCTTCATCGTTATCACTCCAAGAACCTCCGATGAATGCTCTTTGGTTCTTGTCCTTCGGTGGTTTTGGACATTCTCCGATAAGATGATTTGGGTCTCCGCATCTAAAACACTTCCTTTCACTTTTTCCGTTCTTGTCGTCTCGGCTTCTTTGAAAGGTCTTTTTGTCGTTCCTATGTTGTCTCACAAACCTACCTCTTCTCTTAAAGAACTTCTTGAATTCTCTAACTGCCATGGCGTACTCTTCGTCTTCACTTTCGGAAGTCGAACATTCCTCATCACTAGATTCCTTCTTAGCCTTTAAAGCAAGAGATTTTCTTTCTCCTTTAACTTTGACTATTTTGGAATCTTTCTTGATGATCATCTCATGGACTTTTAGATTTCCAATGAGTTCATCAAGGGATAGTGATGTTAAGTCTTTTGACTCTTTAATTTTTGTGACCTTCGCTCTCCATTTGGGATGTAGAGCCCTAAGAAACTTTCTAACATAGTTCTTGCTAGAGTAACCTTCATCAAGAGCTTTAGACTAGTAATAATAATATTAAATCTAGCAAAAGCACTATTTATAGATCCGTCTTCAGAAATGACGAATTGTTCATATTGTTGTACCAAAAGGTTAATCTTGTTATCTTTGACCTGGCTATTACCTTGATGGGTGATTAACAAAGTTTTTCAAATTTCTTTTGCCGTATTACACATGAAAATTCTTTCATATTCTTTTCTTGGCAAATCATTGTAAATAACCATTTTGGCTTCGTTATTTTTCACAAGCCTCTTTTTAAGATCATCGCTTTGTTTTTCAAAAGGGATAACCTCATTTAGTTTGGTTTCCGGATTTTGTTCAATAGGTTGAAAATCACCGTTAGTAATAACATGCCAAAGATCAAGATCTTTTGATTTAACATATGTTTTGAATCTATTTTTCCAATAAATAAAACTATCCTTTTCAAAGAGTGGTAGTCTTTGCATGGATTGCCCTTCTAGATATTTGTCAGAATTCATAGATCGATCCAAGCTTTAAAATACAGTATATTTTTGAAATCTTGAGTGACATCGGCTTCTAATACCAAATGTAGAAACTAAAGGGGGGGGGGGGTTGAATAGTTTACAGGTTAATTAGCATTTTAAAATTTTACTTCTAAAATTGTTAGATTCGAATATATGCTTAACCAATCAACAATATGAACCAATCAAAATAACTATCTACTTGTAATAACTACACAAACAATATATGAGAAACACAAACGATATAAAGAGATAAGGAAAAGAACGATCAAACAAAGACACCAAGATTTATAGTGGTTCGGCTACGAAGCTTTTTTTCGCCCTACTCCACTCCCCGAGTATCCGACTCGAGATTTCACTATGTCAACAAGTTCCCTTCAGGCGGAGAAAACCATTTACACGTCGCTTATGTTATTTTCCGACACTAAGCTAAATGTCGAGTCCTAATATTAGCTAGAGCCAATCTACCACTTTACAAATACTACCTAATCACAAGTTCTACAATATCAGATTTACACACTATCCGATTCACACAATCACATAAGATAATCAAAATAGAGATTTGGATCTTAGAAGAAGAGAGGAAAAATCACTAGTCTATAACACTTTGTTTCTTGGCGAATACGAGTGTTCTTCTCTTGCACTTGATAGAAGGAGGAAGAAGGTAGAAGATGAGATTTGATCACTTGAAACAAGATTAAACTATGTTAGTGATCAAGAGATTTAGTAAGAGAAAGAATACTTTTAGAGAGAGAAAGATAGCTAAAAAATTGGTGCAAAGAGGTCTATTTTTCTGCTAAGAATAGTGTAGTATTTATAGTCAGGAAAACCCAACGATATCTGGTGGCAGTCTTGGTGGTCCTAGATATATCTGGGGGCCGCCTAGCCACTTAGGGGGCCGCCCCTAGACTGACGCTCCGATTTTTGTCTTTTTGTGGGGAAGGTTGATCCTGGTATGTTGTTTTTCGTTTTAGGGGAAAATTTTGAATTTAAAATTTATGTTTTTAAATAAAACATTATTGTTATTAACAAAACTATTTTGTTTATTTATGTAAGAATATAGTTTTGTAGAAATGTGAAGGTTAAGAAGAAAAAATTGTTTTCTTCATCACTAATCATGTTTAATGATTTGTTTATCCATACCTTAAGTGATTTATGTCGAAATGGAAGATTACGATTAATAACATGTAAACGTTTATTTTTATCGTGAATGTTTTTACATTTTGTCATCTTCAAAACGTAGAGGAGTTAAAAAAATATAAATAAAGTTTTTAGGCATTATTTGTATTAACACATTATAACTTGCAAGGTATTTTTGACTGTTAACCTTGAAGTTGTAGTTTGATATTCTCCTTTATATTTTGAAGCAAGACATCTTCCTTCATTCTGTTATTGGAGAACAGTCTTGAATTCCTTTCCTTCCATATATAATACACAATAGTAGCCAGTATTAATCTTCTCAGAACACTCCTAATAGCATTAGTACAAGGGAGACATGCCATTCTATTCACAATATCTCCCCAACCATCAAAAATTCTACCCATATACATCTTATCTTTAACCTCATCCCAGATTTGCTTAGAAAACTTACATTTAAATAAGAGATGCACATGAGAATCATTGCACTGTTTACATAAAGGATGCAATAATTGGTCTTTATTCCATTTCATCATCTTATCTTGTGTTACCAACTTCTCTTTAATTGTCATCCATAGAATGAATGCACATCTAGAATTGCATTGAGGGAACCATATAATTTTCCACCAAGAGATAGTAGGTTGTACACATTTCATATCTAGCCAGGCCTCTTTAATGGAGAATTCCACCATCACTCCATTGTTCTTCTTTCATTTAACAGAGTCCTCATGACTACTGTTTAATAAAGGAACTTTAAGGTTCTTTAACTGAGTAAAATTTCTTACCCAATTATTAGGCCAAACCCACTCATTATCCATAATCATATCAGCAACACTATAATTTTCATCCATCCTTGCATCATAGATTTCCTTATTGGTAACAAAATTGCTTAAATGACCCATTTCATCACAGCTGTCATCCCACATAGAAATATTCCTCCCATTTCCCACAATATGAACTATATGAGGTCTGATCTTATTCCTAAGCTCCAACAAAGCTTTCCAAGTCCCACTATCATTGTCTTCTTCCTCAACTGTCCAAAAACTTTTCCCTTTTAATTTCACCAAATTAACCTATTTTACCATAAGCCCTTTTTTCCTAACAATCTTCCATATAAGCTTACAAAGAAATATTTCATTCCAGTCACCTAGATGCTTCAGACCAAGGTCACCTTCACATTTAGGAGTACATATAATCTTCCATGCAATTTTTGATTTCCCCTTCTTTTTAGAACCATGGTTTCATAATTTTTTTTAAGATTCTGTCAATTTCTCTAACCACAATTTTGGGAATAAGTAATATAGAGGCCTAGTATGTTTGCATAGTTGAGAGGACAACTGAGATTAGTTGTAACCTTCCAACATAAGATAGGAACTTATTCTTCCAATCTTGGATTCTGCTTTTGATTTTTCAACCAATTCTTTACAATCATTTATACCTAATTTTTTAGTTAAGAGAGGAATTCCCAAGTATTTAACTAGCAATTTTCCCACTTTAAAAGGCAGAGCTTCAAGGATCTTTATCTTCATGACTTTTTTAACACTCCCAAAGAACACCACACTCTTATGCATATTAGGCTTCAGACCAGAAGAGTTACTAAATTTCATTAAAGCATGCTTAATAACTTTGTTGACTCAACATCCCCATGAAAAAGCACCAACAAGTCATCAGCAAATGATAGATGAGTAAGTTTCATTCCTTTGCAACCCTTATGATACTTGAAACTTTTGATGTCCTCCACTTTTCTAGCTATCATTAATGAAAAAACCTCCTTGATAAGAGTAAACAGATAAGGGGATATTGGATCTCCTTGTCTTAACCCTCTACCACTTTTGAAATACCCATATCTGTCACCATTAATCCTAATAGAAAATGCTGCAGAGGATACACAAGTCATGACCCAGCTAACCATTCTCTCATGAAAGCCAAAATTTACAAGAGTATCTTTCAAAAAGTCCTAGTCCACTGTATCATATGCTTTAGCAATGTCTATCTTTAGAGCACATCTACCAGCACCATTCTTATAGTTATATCCTTTTAGGAGTTCTTGAGTAATCATCAGATTATCTTGAGTCACTCTCCTAGGTATAAAAGCACTCTGACTTATATTGACAAGTTTATCCAAACTCCCTTTAATTCTGTTAGTAAGTATTTTAATTATACATTTATATATTACATTACAACAAGCAATGGGTCTGAAATCAGATACCTTATTTGGTTGAGGGATTTTGGAAATCAATGTGATCAAGGTGGCATTTATTTCCCCCAAGAGTTTACCAGAACAAAAAAACTCCTTAATAGCTTGGCATACTTTCTTCCCAATTATACTCCAATAGTGTTTAAAAAATGCAAAAGTAAAGCCATTAAGACCAGGAGCCTTGTTTTCACTAATGTCAAACATGGCCTCTTTTATTTCTTTATCAGTCACATCAGTCACCACTTTTGCAGTTCCCTCAACAGTAAGTCTGTTTGTAAATAGATTTTTAGTGTTCATAGCAATCCCTTTTTCATTAGTACCAAGAAATCTTTGAAAATATTGTACAAATTTGTGTGCAACTAAATTCCCCTCAAATCTTTCTCCTTTTTCATTACATACACTCATAATTATGTTGATGTTTCTTTTGCTTGTAATCACTTTATAGAGGTACTTTATATTTCTATCACCACTACTTATCCAATCCACTTTGGCTTTCTGAAACATAAACTTTTCTTCATCTTCCAATGCAGCAAAGTAGTCAGCCAAGCATTCAGCTTCTTTGACCTTTGCATCTTTATCATGAGGATTTTTCACCATATCCTCTTGAGATGCCTTTAATTTTCCTCTACATAACTCCACTTTCTCAGCCAAATTGCCATTTTTCCTCATAGGATGCTTAATAGCTTTCAATTTCTGTACCACTTTATACATATTATGGCATGTGACTTCTTTATTCCATACTTCCTCCACAGTAGGAAGGAATTCCTCTTTATTCACAACATAGTTAGTAAACCTGAATGCTCTTCTTTTCTTGATAAGCCTCTTTGGAAAACTTAGGATTGTAGTACTATGATCTAATGTCATGAATGGCATAAATTGACCATATGCATCAGGAAAGTCGGTCATAAAGCTTCCATTCACTAGAATTTTGTCTAGCTTCTTCATAATACTTATATCAGGCTTTAATGGAGATTTTATCCTAGTAAAAAATAAGTCAGTGCTTTTTATATCCTCCATCTCAGTATTATTGTCACAGTCAATCAGGTCTTGCGTGTCATTTGAAATTCAAGATCCACCATATGAGTGCTCCTCCACTTTCATAGTAACATTAAAGTCTCCAAGCATAGTCCATGGTTTAATAAGGACCATACTTGAGGCAGCTTCCAATTCATTCCATAAGATTCTTCTTTCAACTTCACAGTTTGTAGCATAAATGAAACTGCAGTAACACTTAATTTTTTTGTCCACAGATTCAATTAGACAAAAAATGGTCTGTCTAGACATATTCAAGACCATTAAATTTACAATATTTCTATCCCATCCAACTAAAATTCTACGGCTATTTGGACTGTGAATTGAATTAGATACCCAATCCCAATCTCCAAAACATCTATTACTCACCTCAGCAATTTTCCCAGGCTTAAGGTGAGTTTCTATTATTGCACATACATGAATTCCTTATTCTTTTATCAGATTATATACTTCCTTTTGTTTTTTCAATTGATTCATACTCCTAATATTCCAACTAGCAATTTTAAAATCCATATTTAAGATAGGAAAGATGATACCAAACAGTTGTCAATGTAGAACAACAGTCTCCACTCTACTGATTTCATTAGCAGGGCACATCCTAGCACACATATTCTCACATTCCATCACATCCTCAATGTCTTCCCTTTGATCCTCCTTTTCTTTCAATCTGTCCTCTTCCCATTTTTGTTTAAAGTAATCAATCATATCTTTTGAACAATTTTGAGATTCAAAACATGTTGGCTGGATTTTCTCATTCAGATAATGATCCACAATCATTCTATCTTTTAATTGCTTCAACTTAGTACTTTTATTTATTTCTTCCTCCTCTAAAACAACATACTTGTTATTTGATTTCTCTATAGCAGACATAATTTCATCTTGAATAATCCAGCTTCTACTTTCCTTTGTCTTATTTTTCTGACCCTTATTATAAGCAACTTTATCACCCTGTTGCTCCTGTTGATTTTGACTCACATTCTTCTTTCTTAAGTATATTCCATTCTTATTTCTCCTATTTTTCTTAGCATTCATAAACTCCCCCTTCTTTTGATTATGCACATAGTTCCTGTTGTTCTTCCAATTATCATATTTCCTATGCCTTACTTCCAAAAATCCATCATCCTCTTTGTTACTTGCATTGTTAGCATTCTTCCCATTGTTATTATTAACTTCCTCACCATTTGTCTTCTTCATTTTGCTGCACTTACTAACATTATGCCTAAACACCATGCAGTTTGAACAAATTTAAGGTTTCCATTGATACTCAACTTTCACCACTTTAGTTCCTTTCACTTTATTGTCTTTACTCATGTATTGAATACCAATTTCATCTTTAAATCCTTTTTTAACATCAAATTCTACTAGTACCCTAGCAAATTCAGCCCTTCCTCTACCAACTTGACATGTTTGAACTGTGATATTATCCATTCTCAATGGTTTCCCAAGACTGCTAGCTAGAGCACTTATACCATCTCTTGTCCATGCTTTAGGTGGTACATTCTTCAATTTAGCCGAAATAGGTATTTTATTCTCCTCATTCTTTTCTAACCCAATTATAGGATCCTATTTCTGCACAAACATTGTCTTATGATTAACAATCCAAGGCCCTTGTTCAAACACCCTTTCCATTCCTTCCTTATTCTTAAACTTGAAAAAACATCCACCATTATCATCAACCTGGACATCAATAAACCCCTATACTTGCCCCACATTTTCCTAATATGGTATCTCAAGGCATTTTCAAACATATAACATCCCACAAACTGGCCATACACAGTTAACTCCCATTTTTTGCTAACCTGAGACACCAATTCCTCATCAAATATAAAAAATTCACACCCCTTATCATCAGTCACAGTAGGTCTAAAGTTCAAACTAGTATCAATTGACTGCTTATTCTTTTGGACCGCTGAAGCATATGTCTTATTAGGCATAGTCTCCTTAATTCCTTCCTCATTACAAACATTTTCCATTCTCTTTTCACAAATGCTCTCCTTTTGAATACTTTCACTTATTTCCCTAACATTCTCATCACATTCATTCATTTCACTCCCCATACTATTATCTTTCTCCTTAGATCCAAACACTCCCTTATTCAGCATAGGACTAACATTTTCTTCACATTCCTTGCCTAAATCCTCATTTCTCATCTTATCATCACCTGAACAATTATCATTTTCACAGTACCCATTTTGATCTAAATTTTGATTAGAATTCATCATGACATGATCATTATACTTCACAGGCAGCCTAACTAATCGTTTCGATGAACATGTTTTTGTCAGCATTTGAATCAGTCAAAATCAAACATAATTGATATACAAAAACGACTGATTGACGTTTATCTATTTACGACTTTTTGAGGTAAAAAAAAGAATTTTTTTAGGTAAAAAAAAGATTTTTTTTTACAAAACACACCCTCCAAGTATGCAAAAAATTACAAAAACGAATTTGACGTTTACCTATTTACAACTTTTTTATAAAACAAACTTTATTTATCAAATATGGAATGTATATTTATCGATTCATTCATAAAAAAATATGCAATGGAAAAGATCGTAGAATTGCGAATAAAACGATCCCAATATTAGCCTGCTTTTGAAATACATACAATTTTATAAAAAATGTTGAAGTTTAATATATATTTTTAAAAAATAAAATTATAGAACCGTACTATACGAAAATAGTCCTTAGGTTATCGTTCCGTTGCATTTTAACAAAAATGTACGAAAAAGGTCCCTTCTGTTTACCCTAAACATTTCGGCAGTATCAACTTTAAAAATGTGCTTTTTTATTACTACGTGCCGTCGCTATTAAAATGTCCACTTTGATTTTTGAGTAGTTTTTTTTTATTTTTTTTTCTTTCCAACTTAAACTTTTAAATATTTTGGTTTGGGGTATATAATATTTGATGTAAAATATATAAATGAATTGAGTTTTAAATGTATTTTTATTGGTATAATTTTCACAGATATTATATACACAATAAAATAAAGTTAATGTAAAGTTGAAAATAAATACCTCAAAAAGTCAAAAACTTAAACATTTTAATATGGTCGGGGGAGTGTTAAAAAGAAAAAATCAACATTATCGAGTAAAAAAGTTACAAAACGCGATCTCAAACTATGCGAGAGGTAACTAAAACAACTTAAACTTTTACATAGTTACGATTTTTTATTACAAATTATTTTTCAAATTGAAAAAGTATATCTAGCGATTCATTCGTTATAAAAAATTCTATGCCATCTGAATATATAGTCGAATTTGCGAACAAATCGAGCTCCACTTATTGCAATGTTCTGATGTACGTTCGTTTTATTAAAAAATGTTGAAGGTAATATTTATTTTTGAAAATTTTCGGTAATAGTCCCTTTTCGCTTATCACGTTCAATTGCAAAAAGTTAGTTCTGATCGCTTTATTGCACAATTAGTCTTTTAACATAAAACCTTAGCAGCAGAATGCGGAGCGCGAGTTCAAACTCAATTTACACGAATTATTTGTAAAGTTTTATGGTCTAGATACTATATAAGTTGAGTTGTGACCTTTATGAATCTAGAAATCGTTGGATGAAAAGAGTAAGATATCATATTTTAAAGAAACAATTCACATTTCTAGGCATGTATGACAAATATTACGACTGTTTGCGTCATAGCATAACCGTCTGTTTACAAATTTGAGGTCTTTTGTTCATAAAACTATTATCTTAACAAAATAAAATAAAATTTGAACAACTATCCATAACATTGTCCTTCACTTACTCATATGCGAGTAGCAAAGTCACTACCACCTTTTCAACTATAAATAGGAAGTAAAGGGTTACCCATTCCTCCACACAAGGTACATAGAAAACATGATAAAACTACTGTCATTGTTAGCTTTGCTCTGGGTTTACATGGCAGTTGTGGGTGCGACCCACACTGCCGATTTGAGCCGAAAGAGCTTTCCGAAGGGGTTCTTGTTTGGAACCGCAACGTCGGCTTATCAGGTTGAAGGCATGGCCTCTAAAGGGGGTAGGGGACCTAGCATTTGGGATGAATTCATCAAGACTCCTGGTGCTTATTTCTCCTTTTTTAAGCATTTGCTCGTACTCTACTTACTATATATATTGAATATAGATAAGAATTTGGAACAGTGATACGAAATTTAACAATTTGAAACATTCACACGACTTACGATGTTATATTAATTAGACTCAGACTTTTCGACCGTCTCTTGACATTCAGATTAAAACCCCATACAATCATTTACTCATAATACTACGTATTTTTTTGAGTTTATGTACATGCATATAGGGTCGTTGTATCTATAGATTTGCTTATGTAAACTAGTAGTAATAATCTTATTAATTAAAAAAAAAAAA
Source organism: Tanacetum coccineum (assembly GCA_026074375.1). Classification (NCBI taxonomy): domain Eukaryota; kingdom Viridiplantae; phylum Streptophyta; class Magnoliopsida; order Asterales; family Asteraceae; genus Tanacetum; species Tanacetum coccineum. Next base: position 15,343 of record BQNB010021521.1, read on the forward strand.
ATCTTATTCCTAATTAATTCATTATCTTAACCATAACATGCATGTCACTTGGAATCAATTTAATTTCACTCATATTTTCATTCTTCATTTCCCCACTTGTCATCATCGCATGCTTAGAAAGATTTTTAAGAAACGCATAGTAAGGCTTGCTAATATTCCATTATCTGTTTTTATAACGGACCGTACAGACTTGAATCCAAACAACGCACATGGAGAAGTTACGGTGGATCAATTATTCATCGATTACAAGGTCACATTTTATTTTCCAGTTGTTCATATTCCAATCCATTTATTTACTTTACGTTCTTGTCATTTCAACGTGTCTATAGTTTGATTCAAAGGGCTCAATCATGTGTCAAAAAATTGTTTATTCCCTTTAATGATTGCTCAAAATTTTATACTGTTAGTACTTAGTTTTATGAAAAGTAGACGAGTTTTATATAGTACATTAAAAAATACTTTTCTAGTTTTTACTGGGCTTACAAGGAAAATGAAAATACGATTGTCTATAACTTCATCAGTAGGCGAAATCCTCTTTGTAACTATAAAGAAAGCATGTATATATATAAAGAAATGTAATGTGTTAACCAGTGTTTTGAAACCCGGTTCGACCCGGCCGGGTCAACCGGTTGAACCGGTTCCGGCCGAAAAAACGGGTCAAATTAAACCGGGTTTCATATTTTCGAAACCCGGTTTGACCCGCCGGGTTTGACCGGGTTTGGAGTGACCCGGGTCATGAGACCCGGCCGGGTTTCGGTTTTTTCGTATTTTTTTATAAATAAAACATGTTAATTGTATATATTTGCGACGTAATTTTAATTTTACATGTTATATTTGTTAATAAATAGTCTTTAGGCTTAATATATGAAATATTTCATGATTTATATACATACTTTCTTTCTAATTATTGAAAATATATATATATATATATATATATATATATATATTTTGGAAAACCGGGTTGACCCGGCGGTCCAACCGGTTGAGCCGGTAACCCGATGACCCGGTGACTCGACCGGGTCGATTCAAAACCCGGTTTTCAAAACATTGATTGGAATGGTTTTTTTAGAGAGATGCATATTCCTTTCTATGTAATAATTATAATTTTGGTAGGGACTTATCTGTATGAACAGAAATTTTTTCAAACTTTTAAAGAGAAAGGTCCAAAATGCTGGACCGAAATGAGCTTGGAACTTTTGACACCCCGTGAGCATGCGACTATACGACACTTAGATTTGTCAGTGGAAAATTGGACCCAGATTGATGCTTCTTTTTTTTTAACTACTTATTTTTAAAACTAAACTAAATTGGAGAATTATGTTATTGATTAAAAGAAAAAAATGGGTAAAATGGGAAATGTATTACTTCAAAAAAATGTTTAAGTAGTATGTGAAAAAATATCTACTTGATCATCTGCGTGTAACAAAGAGAAATTAGTACTCGTACTAGGTGTCAAGAGTAGTTAGCGGTTATGTTGTGATAATTATAAAGTGTAAACTAATGAAAACACTAAAGGATTTTTCAATTAGCGTTTAAAAATTAGTGTTTTCATAAAAACAAAGAGATGAAGTTTCGCTGTCAAACAAGTTTTCAGTTCTAAACGCTAAACCACTAAACAATAAACATCACGAAACGCTATTAAATGATCGTTGCATACATACCCAAACATGTGTTAATGCTTGCGGTGGAGTCGCATAATTATGTTTACTTATGATATTAGTATAGATATATGTATGTGTGTGATAAAAGATGTTAGTTTCTTTATGGATACAGGAGGATATTAATTTGATGGTTAACCTCAACTTCGATGCTTATCGATTCTCAATATCATGGAGTCGAATTTTTCCAAGTAATTATCAAACTACACCATCTTGATCTATCCTCTAACAAAATCGATCTCTTGTATCAACTTTTTATTTGCAACTTGTAGACGGGACTGGGAAAGTTAACCGAAAAGGAGTTGCTTATTATAACCGATTGATTAACTACATGCTTCGGAAAGGTATTCTTTGTTTACACATGATGCCACTAATATTTCATATAATGTGCGAATGAACTTGTTACATTAAATGATATAAACTGTCCCATAAGTTGAAAATGAAAGGAAATGATTATGAACTTTTTGTTGTTGCAGGCATTACCCCTTACGCCAATCTCAATCACTACGACCTTCCACTTGCTCTTGAAAATAAATATCTTGGATGGTTGAGCCATGACGTTGTGTACGTAAACTATAATACTCCGTGAAACACTATTCAAAAAGAATAAATATGTACGTGCTAACACGACAAAACTGATACTATATGTTTATTTTTTTGGGATTAAATCAGGAAAGATTATGCTGATTATGCGGAGTTTTGTTTCAAGACATTTGGAGACAGAGTAAAGAACTGGATGACCTTTAACGAGCCTAGAGTGGTGGCGGCCCTTGGTTATGACAATGGGTTTTTTGCTCCTGGAAGATGTTCTAAGGCATACGGGAATTGCACAGCTGGGAATTCAGCAACCGAACCTTACATTGTGACTCACAATTTGATCTTAAGTCATGCAGCTGCGGTTCAAAGATACCGCCAAAAGTATCAAGTAAGATTCAATAATGCTCAAAAGTCTTATATCAAAAACGTGACCGAACGTTACATTGTGATCCACAAAATTTTGATCTAGTACACGACCCAAAAGTATTAATCTGAATATCAAGAAAAAACTAATAATGGGGAAATGGGTGAAAACGGTTTTAATTATTTAAGAGGTTGATTTCTCTGTATTGCATACAAGCTTCCATATCTTATTTTAAAAACTTGGATTATTTTTTAACAGAATTGGCTTTGTAGTATTATTTTAGTGAATTATATTAGCGAAAAAACATAAATTTCACAGTAAAGTATTTGTGATCTCCATTCCACACCCTTACCAAAAATGACTCATTTCCGTACAACCCGACTTGTCGCCATATTTAAAATTTACGGAGCCATTGGTGAAATACAAAACATTTAAACTCATGTTATTATCATACAGGAGAAACAAAAGGGACGGATCGGGATTTTACTGGACTTTGTTTGGTATGAACCTCTCACAAGATCAAAAGCTGACAATTATGCTGCTCAAAGGGCACGAGACTTTCATGTTGGATGGTAATATAAGTCAGTAATGGTTAAAACTCATGACCTCAAAGCTACTTCCATACTTACGATAGGTTGTTTCTGTTTTGTTATATAGGTTTTTACATCCCCTTGTGTATGGTGAATACCCGAAGACGATGCAAAATATTGTCAAGGATCGTCTACCTAAATTTACAAAAGAAGAGGTGAAAATGGTGAAGGGGTCTTTTGATTTAATTGGGATAAACCAATATACTACATATTACATGTACGATCCACACACAAGTCCACCAAAAGACCTCGGCTACCAGGCGGACTGGAATGTTGGATTTGCTTGTAAGAACTAGTTCTTTTTTATTTATTTCTAACCACACATAAGCACTCCCTATGAGCACATGCTTATGGGTCTCTTTACCTTATCTGCAGATGAGCGCAAAGGTGTACCAATTGGTCCACGGGTAATTAAATCTAGCTAAGAAAATCTGAATAAAAAGCTCTCAATCATACATTCTTGTATTCACATTTTAAACATGTTAATGTTCTATAGACTAAACTATATGAGGAGGATATTCTTTGTGTGCAGGCATATTCTAACTGGCTCTATAACGTACCATGGGGTCTACACAAAGCCATAATGTACATTAAAGAACGTTACGGGAACCCAACTGTTATCTTGGCTGAAAATGGTATGTACCTAAAAGTATAATGTTGCTAAATTAAAATTAACATGTGAACGTTATCATCCTTAAAAGATACACGCACCTATGCGTGATTATACAATGTCCGATAAACATCTAATTCTAGCTTACATTTTGTATGTTTTAGGCATGGATGATCCAGGTAATCTAACCATGTCCAAGGCTTTACATGATACAACAAGGATCAATTACTACAAGGGTTATTTGGCAGCACTTAAACAGTCAGTTGATGAAGGGGCAAACGTGGTAGGCTACTTTGCATGGTCGTTACTCGACAACTTTGAATGGAGAATAGGGTACACGTCAAGGTTCGGCATTGTATATGTTGATTTCAAAACTCTCAAGAGAACCCCAAAGATGTCTGCATACTGGTTCAAGAAAATACTACGCAAGAATAAGTAATCAGGCCTTTATGTCTTATAGCCAATTATGATATCCAGTTCAGTGAACTCATTAGCAAAGTATGAGTTTAATTAGCATCAATAAGTTGTACTGAATGTCTGAAATGCCAAAGTTCCAACTCAAATGTTATCGTTTTCACATGCTTGATTACATATGACAAAATGCGGAAAGTTTCTTATTTCAGTTAAACTTTAACCATTGATGTTATGTGGTATCCAGAAACAAAAAAGTGACGAATTTTGCTTGATCTGTCTAATTCTTGCTCTAGATTTGTAAGTCATCATATTAGCTTGATGTTAAGGGAGTTCTGACGAAAAGGTTTGTAAAAACGAATAGTATAACCACATATACATAGATATAGTTTTGCCATATCATATGGAGTTTTTATGTAATTTACTCAATATATACTTGTAAAGTTTTTTTTGGTCCATAAACTATATATAGGTTGAGTTGCATATAATCATTTATAGCCATGAAGTATTATTTCCATCTTTCAATCATTTCAAATCATCTACATTATTTATAAAGCACTTTACCGATTCAATGTATTTATATATTTCTAAAATGTTACGTAGTTTTTTTCTAATTCTTATTCCATTTTATATTGATTTACACATTATGTGTTATACGTCGTTAAAATTCTTGAATACGCCGTTGATGTTTGCAACTTTTTATCCACATATTTTTAAATCGTCAAGATGATGGACTGCGTGGATTGATGATAAAAAAAAGGATTGATCTATAAGAAAGAGCTGCAACATTATGCAAACTAATTAATTACAGATTTACAGTCATTTCTGAAAGCATAAGAGGACTTTATTTTCTAAACAAACCAATGTACCATTTTACTAACTGAGTATGATTGTAACATTTTATGAGGCTGGGCGCATATACAAGGGTACGTAGTTTGGAGCATTTGGATCTGAATCCCATACAGAAAATGCACTCGAACATCTCATGTAGTTCCTAGACATCTCAGGGAAATGTCGGTCTATAACATCTTTCAAACACTCTGTTCTATTTACCCATTGAAGTCCTTCCTCCGTGTATGTTTGTGAGTTAAAATTGGTCGTAAAGAAGCGATCTGCTTCAAGCCGCCTACAATGATGATTTAACGTTAAAACATATTATTATATATATATATCAGTCTAGAAACATAATCAGTAGCCAGATTCAAGACAAAAACCAATACCTTGAAGCAATTAGCACAAAGATAAAGAAAGCAGTCTCACTAATGGCGAAACCTTTTATCTTTTTCTCTGCATGTATTCCTACGAGTAAATCAAGCTTCTCAACATCATCACCGTATACTTCATAGAGAGCGTCAATGACCTCTTCATCATCAGTCAAATCTTCCCATTTGCTAATAGGAATCATTAACAAGTTCCTCCTAAACTCATTATATCGAGGAACCTTCCTTTCTCTATCTCTATAAACTATCAAATTTGTTAAATGTTAAATTAAGATCATATATAAATTGCAAAGTACCATGTCGGGAAGAGCTACTTACTTTCCAAAGAAGCCATGTCCACTCGATCCGGTCTCTCATCACCATCAATGTCATGAGCAACAAGGTCTCTCATCCATGATGGATAGTTCCACAATGTCACAGCTCCACAAGCTTGATAACCCATGGATACCAACATCTTATCCATACCGATCTTAGACAGTCTTTTTTCACCTTCTTTCCCAATCAAATCCTTCATATTCACCCTATAAATTAATTAGAGTAAGCAATGAATCTTACAGTTGGTAGAAAAAATTATATGCGTAAAAAATTTATAAAACAAGAAGAATAGTACTCTTCTTGAATCGGCGGAGTATATTTTTGTTTGGAAGCTTTAGAATTGATGTCCCTGATAAGTATTTTCTCTGGCAATGTAGTATGCATTCTGTAGACGCTTACAAACTCTTCTGTCAAAGAATAGGGGACGCCATGGTCTTGTGGGCTTTTAAGACCAACTAGTCCACTTAATTCCCAAAAAATATTTCCCGAAAGTAGCCTTTACTTAACTCTTACCTAGGAAGTCCCATACTACAAATAACGTCTATGTCCCCCAGGGTTTTTTAATGTTTGAAGTAACTCATAACATTATTCGATCCATTTGGAGGTGATAAAAAGGCCAAGCAATGTATAGGTCTAAGAAACTGTGCAAGTTCTAGTTTGTGAATTCGTTACCAGTTAATTCTCATGGCTGCTAACAAGGTATCAGTCCTTAGGAGTTCAACAGTCCAGTCAATGGTGTGGATCTTGGCAATAACTGCTGAGGTTACTAATCTTGAAAGCTGGTACAGCTTCTCGTCATCAAAATCTGGATAATTCTCCTAGGGAGATTTTCAAAAAGAGTTATGCAATAATAAATTTTCAGCTTTTGAACTATATGGCCCTACTCATACTAGTCGATACTAATTTTTTAAGCTAAACTGACAACATTCTTGCTGACATTTCCCCAAGCTAAAACTGTAACAAGGTGAAGTCCATGTTTCCACTTGCGTTGAAAAACTCTACATGTAAAATGTATCTCTATATTGTATTTAGGTACATAGTTAAAATTGATAGTTTTCAAAGTTTATAAGTGCTAACGAATTTTGTTGATAACTTGAAATATGTGAACAAGTTTTTCTAAGTTAATATATGTGAACCAACTAGCAAAAGTTTGGCCCAGTTCATCAGGCCAAGGTGAAAAAAAAGGTTATGCAAAACACATACTTGTTATAGTGTCAATTTAATTTAGGAATTGTCACTTGCCTTATATGTGCATATATTCCAATTGTTTCAATGAAAAAAAAGCGGAAGCTATGTTAAACGCTTTTAATTGTTAGTCATGAGTTTAGAAAAGAGATGGTTTTTGATGAACTTACTTTGAGCATATCACAAACAAGATTGTGCTCTTTTACAAATAAAGCTTGCAAGAGGGAGAAACCAGCCCAACAATTTCGGACATCTCCTGATATCGGAATCCCCTTCTCATCATGTTCAAGAAGTCCATCGCTTGAAATCTTTAACTTTCCATCTTTATACACCCTTACTTTTCCCATGCCAGCTTCATTATTTCCATAAATAACACTTCCATCCCTGCTTAGACGAGTTCACATCCCTATGATCAGATAGGTCTGATGAATGTGTTTTACATTTTTGTCAAGGGTAATCATATTGATAGTGACCATTCTTTGATAGCCTAATAGCAACTTACCACCATGGTGTCCTAGAATTAACAAACCCAATCTTAGTTTGAAGCGATCCAGTTGAAATTTCTTTGCTTCTGAGAAATTTGAACGACTTTAGGGGACATTGTCCAGCAACCTCTTTCGGCGCAACAATTTCAACCTATTTTATGAGCAGTAAACATTAGTACTGTACATAACAACTCTATACGATAAATTCATTAATGTTGAAAATTCAAGGTGTTTGTTAAGCTAGACCTGATGGGTGTCCTCCATATGATCAATCCAGTCATGAATCATGAATTGTAACCAAGAGCACGCTATCATATTGAATTGCTTCCCACAATCTATAATTTTCCTTCTTTCTAGTAGCTTTGTAGCTACAACTGATGGATGAGGCTCCAGTAACTTCACAATTGCAACATACATGCAAGTTACAATAGCTCTATACAATTCAATCAAACTTTCTACTATTGTATTTGAGAAAAACAAGGAACAATACAAATTAAATACAAATTCCATGTATGTGCTTTATCATTACTTTAAGATTATATTTTACTTTTATCAATATATAAGATTGTAACTAATTTGACATATTATTACATTTTTCATGCAAAACAAGTATTGGTGATTTTGCATCACCAATATGATTTAAGTTTAATGGATTGACTTAGTTGACCAATGTGTAATCGTGATAAATGTTCAACAAGTCGGGGTTGTGCGGAGTGCACACATGTATGACATTATTATGATTATCATTCGGTGCGTAGCCCTGACAACACACACACACCAGGAGACAGACGCCCGGTAGCATGGTCCCAAGGGGGCGGCAGCCCCTGGCTGGTATAAAGTGCTATGTTAAAAACGCACTTGAAAATAAAATTCTCAGAATTATGGACTTAATTTTGCCCGTTGATTTATCTGATTCGGTGGTTAAATAACTGTTATGACAGTTACAACCGAATATTCAGTTTAGTTGGTCATATATTCCTCATTTATCTCTGGTTCGGTTTCATAACATCAAAAAACATATTCTCGATTCTAAATTTGATGCTTCTGGTAAAGGAGTAATAATTTGCTTATATGTGAATGACATGTTGATCTTGGTAAGTTAATAAGACAAAGGAATTCTTGTCATCTAATTTTGATATGAAAGATCTGGGGGAGGCTGAGGTGATTCTTGGTATTAGAATCAAACGAGAAAACAATGGTATCTCAATTTCTCAATCTCATTATATTGAGAAGATACTGACAAAGTTTAACTTTGCTAATTGTTCTCCTGTTTATACTCCTGTAGATCCTACTGTGAAGTTTTGACCTAATAAAGGAACTCCAGTGTCTCAGCTAGAATACTCTAGAGCTATTGGATGTCTTATGTATGCCATGATTAGCACTAGACCAGATATAGCTTTTGCTGTAGGAAAGCTTAGTAGGTACACTAGCAATCCTAGTGCTCTACATTGGCAAGCTCTGGGTTGAGTATTTCAGTATTTGAAAGGAACAAGGATAATGGTTTGACTAAGATTATATTTGGTTATCCTTCAGTATAGAAGGTTTATTCCGATGCAGTTGGATAATAACTGGAGATCACTCTCCTACAGTGGAGTGGGGTATTCTTCTGAGAGAGGTGGCTATTTCTTGGGCTCAAGAAACAGACGTTGGATTACAAGCTCAACCATGGAGTCTGAATTTGTGGCTTTGGCTGCAGCTGGTAATGAAGCTGAGTGGCTGAGGAATTTGGTTTATGAAATTCCTTTGTGAGCCTAAACCGATGTCTACCATTTCTATCAAGATGTGATAGTGCTGCTACCTTGGCTAAGGCTTATAGTCAAATGTAAATAGCAAGTCTAGACACTTGCTATGTAGACTTATTATGAGTTCGGAGCTTATCATGAATGTTTATATATGTGGAAGTTTTGAAAGAACTCAATTGAATTTAGCTGACCATGAATTTAACCAGAAGGGTTACAAGAGAGTCTCGTACGCAAGCGACTATTGGGATGGTTTAAGAGTCCCACTAATTAAATCCTAGTATCATGATACCCAGTTCCCATAGCATCTAACGTAATAGTTAATGCTGATTCAATGAGGAAACTGAGTAATCTTTAGATTGCACACATAATTTACAGCATCCCACGGGTATGTGCTTCACAACTGCAAGATAAAAGGAGTTGAAATTATATTTCTTATGGTTTTTATGACAAATTGCATGTGCAAGTGCAAGAGTAAAAAACTACCTATCATGAGCCAGGAAGTTTAGCTTGTCTTCAAGCAAGCTTTGGACTGCTTTGATATGCCTTATTTGAAGGATAGGAACACAAGGACTAGTAAAACATAGTGCCAAGTAGAACAGTATGAATGTGTAAACTGGTTGTGTATATTTATCTTCATGGTATCACTATGATAGAAAGCAGTTCAATCTTTAGTGACACTTTGAATATTCGAATAATTTGAAATGTCTAAAATACTAAAGTTAAAAAATATCCATCGTCTCCCGATATTTCATTATGCATCAGTTTTGTTGTTTTTGTTTATGAGTTTGATTTAAGTTAATCAAGATACCACTTAAATGGGGGAGGAAGTAGGTGATTTTGCATCACCAAACTATGATGTTAATGTACTGGATTGACTTAGTTGACCATGTGTATCATGAGAAATGTTCCAACGAAGGTTCGGGGTTGTGCGGAGTGCACACATGTATGACATTATTATGATTATCATTCGGGGGCGAAGCCCCTGAATCACGGGGGTCCAGGGGCAGCGCCCCTGGTAGCAGGGTCCAAGGGGCGGCAACCCTGGCAGCCCCTGGCTGGTATAAAGTGCTATGTTAAAAACGCACTTGAAATTAAAATTCTCAGAATTATGGACTTAATTTTGCCCGTTGATTTATCTGATTCGGTGGTTAAATAACTGTTATGGCAGTTACAACCGAATATTCAGTTTAGTTGGTCATATATTCCTCATTTATCTCTGGTTCGGTTTCATAACATCAAAAAACATATTCTCGATTCTAATCTGAGTTTTATCCGATTTAAGATTTCGATAGAACCATCGAAATACTTCAATCTGAAAGTGTTTACACGACTCTCAGATTTCTGTGATCATAAATTTTTCTTACAACAAGTACTATTAATTTATTTTGATAATTGGAGTAAAAGATCATTTGTGTCAAATAAATTTATCTTTAGGCACCCAGTGTTTAAAAAAAATCTATCGATAGTGTATATCATTCATATGTACTATGTAGGCCTCATGAACACATAGTATCTTCTACAATGTCGACATTATATGTTTTGACATATATAAAATTCCAACCGCATCATGTAGAAAGATATATATGTTTTGATAGAAATAACAATTATATTATTGTGATGTTGAAAGCAAACAACAAATTATGTAGGGACTTCCTTTGTGACAAACAAACAATCTAAAAGGTAAAGTAGATGTGGATGACAATTAACCATGAAAGAATTTGCAGAAAATATCAAACATATCAAAGGACTTCTAGTCCAATGGTGGGTCGTTCACTTCTCTTTCACTAGAATAGTGTTGAGGCCTATTTCAATTAACACGTAAAAAAAGAATTTTTTTTATTGACGTTTTTTCTTCGGTTTATATAAGTGTATTAAGTATTCAATTTTTTTCAAACGTAAGTAACTTTTACAAGTGCAGCTATATGCATTTAAAAAGATAAATGCAAAGAAATTAAAATACTGATAGACTGCTCATTGTCAGATTTCCTGCATTTAATTAAAAAAAAAAAAAAAACTGTTTTCACATATAAGCATACGACTCATAGAAGTGCGTATATGGCTAATATTTCATTAAGGTTGAGTATGATTTTTTATGCGATCGAGTTTTGTATGATTACATTGTGTGTGGAAATATTTTTACACACTTGAATGTTTGAATAACTAAAGTGGATAAAAATGCTTACTTATCAAAATGGATCATTAACAAATTAAAGGTAAGTTACTCGTATTATTTTATGAAAAACCATACAGTGTTATAATTACCAAAACAGACAATTGAAAAAGTATGTGATGACTATAAAATGACATTAACCTAGAGACTAAGATTAGTGTTAGTGGTGTTTTCTAAACTTTTTATTGAACTTATTTTGCAAAACAAATGAAATATCACCTCATATTTGATTAGTAGTTAATTCGTATCGCCATTTTCTTATAGGGGTATGCAAATATATCGAACGTGAATCTTACCCCGTACTTGGTAGTGGATGGAGGCATATTACGACCAAAAATCGTTCCCTGACTCCCCACGATATCATCCGTTGGATGATTGCACTTCCCATCAGCCGTCCGATGAGGATACTGATGAACATCATATTTCTTGCCACTCGTGGTCGTTTCAACATGTATGAGATTGTATCGCTGATGCAAATGTCTTCTAAGAGCCAAATAACCCAACCCCATTAGTACCGGTAGCCTATGCCATAAACCCAACTTGTCCACCATGTGCACAACCTACACCAGGCCAGTTGCACAAATTATATTACGAGTACCACGAATATCACATACGTAGTACTTATTAACCAAATCCTAGTTACTCCGATTAACTGCCAAAGGTGGGCTAAAAAAAATACAATGATCTAACTTGCATAGTAGCATATTATCAATCTTATGTCACAACTGCTTAATCTATTATGTACTCTAGCACTTAAATTAAATTTAAAACATGTACTTTGTAAACGACCATATTAGTAATATTAGTAATAATCAACTTTTCGAGATTGATAAGGCTCAACAAAAATTTCAGGAGAATCATGTCCAAATCATATGACCATGAAATATGATTATATAAAGGGTTATGAAATATAGTTCAAACAAATATATTGGTGTATATATTTCTTCTAGCTTTTCGCTAGTTTAATGAAATTATAGAGAGAGTACTTACATAGAATAAGATTCTGTCAAATAAAGACATTTTGGAAACGAGATGTTGTAGTTCAGGATGAATGAAGAAGAAGGAAGGAAGTTTAAGCGTCATCGTGTGAAATTAATTTGTGATCTTTAGGTGATGGAGGTTATACACCTTATAAAAGGAATATGTTTCTATGTGCGACAAATAAATGTATTAATGTGTGTAGTTTGGGAATTGTTTAGGTGACATTTAGTTTTGATGAGGTATTGAATGAAGCTGCCACATAGCTCCTTATCCAAGTCGCATTTGTTAGGATGGCAAGTAAGTCAATATTTTAGTTGATCGATATCTAAGTTTTTGATTTACTTCTAATAGAATATATGCATTGTTTTCCGTTTAAATGTTGGATAGACAAGATGGTCGGTTTGAGCATTTATCTTTGTACGTAAATTGAATGTTTTTAATTTTATATAAAAAGGGAAGCCACTTGTAAAATGATAGAATTCAATGGGTGACAAATTGTGTCCTACTGATTTATTATGAAAGGCAACTTGTTTTATTTTAACCATAGAATATATATTGCACACCCGCACGCAATCAGCTAAACGTCGAAATTACAACATTTTGTTATGCTATAATGAGAAAATAACAATTACCTGGATCATACTATTTGTTACTGATTCAGGTTAAGTAGAGAAACGACCAGAAAGTCACATTTATACGTACTGATTTAGGAACGACACACGTAAAACGCATGATAAAGAACTCAGAAAACAACTCGGTTGATATTACATCAATAAATAATTTTGTTTTTTATGTATTATATAGGACTATTTCCCGTAAATTTGACACTTATTTATAGTTAAAAATGCGACAAAAACCCATTATTTTTATGCATTTTCATAGGGCGTATGTTAGTGTGTATGGCATGCATGCACTGATCGATGCACATGATTCATTAGGCGTATGTATGGCATGGCACGCCTTTTGTGTGCGCCTGATTCGACCAATTTTAAGTAACAGGAGAAGTGTTTCGGCATACATATGGTCATCCACACACAACCTTATGTTAACTGTTTACGGGTGGTTCTAGTACGAGTGTGTCTTTCACGCCGCTAAGCTTAGCTAGGAGCCGAGGGCTATGTGCATTGTGATGATGCTAAAACAGAATTTAGTTTCTTTGAATCTGTAATAGAATTACAAGCACATGGTGCTCATAACTCGATTCGATTTGGTTTGCAACGTACCCCCTCATGGTTTAATTTGCTCTCCTAAATCATAAACCATCTCCATGGCTAGCTTCCAGCCGGCTAGCCCGTTTTTGTTTCAAAATGCACATACATTTAAACCTCCAAGGACATTGTGAGATAGATTTGTGGTTAATATAATGTGAGATAGTTAGTTGCCGTTCTAAAAAAAACACCTCGATACACAATGCAGTATATTAATTTCATTAATCATTAGTTTCCGAGAGCACATAACATGTTTAGTATGATTTCTCCATATATACATCACATCTCCTATTTTATTTTTAGTGAGATCGAATGTACTTTTGATGTAGAGTTTGGCTATGAAGAAGTTTTTTTTGAACGGCAAAGATGGAATATATATAAAAAAGCGTTTAGCAAGACGCTAGAAACTTAAAGTACAATATCGTCAACAAAAAGAATTACATAACATCAAAAAATGGTAAAATCTCGAGACTTTAACTGCGAGGGAATCAAAAGGGATGAAAAAACTTTTGACACGAAGACCGACGGATCGGTTTTCACTTCGGCAAAAGAAAAACCCCCCATCCCGAAGGCCGAGCCACCGGTTTTCACTTCGGGATGGATTTTGATGAAACCCCAAACAAGTCCCGAGAGAAGGATGAAAAGAAGAACTATCCTCAAAACCGACAAAGATGCTAAACGAAAAAACCTTGGCGTACAGGTACGCCAACCCAGTGAACTTGAACGCCAGCTTCAGGAAAAAACCAAAAGCAGCTCTAACCATTGGCTATGAAGAAGTGGTTTGGCTGTGATGTTGTACTTTTTTTTTTTTTGATAACTATATTTTTTACCCTTTTTTTTGGTAAAAGGTACTTTTGTGGTGTTGAACATGGAGCATGCATGAAACATAAAAACTATATGCTGTTACATGGAACGATAAAATGGCCGACAACAGTATAACAAAATGAGAACAATTTAATTTCAAAACGTAATCGTATATCCTGGCATTAGTTTTGTTCAAACATGCAAATTACGTGTATAGTTTAATTATTATCAAATTGAACGACTTGCCATTGTTGTACATTAGCTTCCCTTAAATAACATAATATGCCAACAGAGGCACTAGGGATGCAAACGAGCCAAGCTTTTATCAAGCACCTTGAGCTTGAGTTCAAGCTCGACTCTACCGAGCCGAGCTTTTATCGAGCTCAAGCCCGAGCTCAAGCCTAATAAACTGGCTCGAAACATATATGAGCCGAGCTCGAGCTTTTGATTGCTCGGCTCGAGCGCTCAACGAGCTTTTCGAGCCTTTATATAAATATATTTTCATATTTTTTTATATAAGTAAATAAGGGCTGATTTGAATATTAACTTAATTGTAAGGATTAACTTCATAAAGAATCAAATATTATATTCTAGAAGTATCCTACCGTTCTATGATTCTATCTTTCATAAGTGATTTGTTATTAGTTTGTGTGGTAATAAAATGGTATAGTCATTTTATGTAAAAGTCATTAGTGTTAGTTTTCGTCGTATTTTAAAGTTATGCTATGTAAATGTCATTTGTGATAGATTTTGTGGTGGTGTGTAAACCTTAGTGATGTGTTTGTTTCATATATATAATTTGGAGCTTTTCAAGCTAAGTTCGAGCTTTGCTCGAATCCTACTCGAGCCGAGCTCAAGCCTTAATGGTTAAAGCTTAACGAGCAATCGAACAGAGTTCGAGCCAACCTTTGATTTTTCGAGCCGAGCTCAAGCCTTGTTGATTACACCCCTAAGAGGCACAATGGAAAAAGAAATCAACAACACTTTTAATTTGGAATTTAAAATCAAATGAGAAGAAATTTTAAAATAAAAAGAATGAGAAATAACTATAAAAAAAGTCTGCAAAACTTCAATGTTAAGCACCGATATATGAGCAAATTAATTGTTAAAACTTGCGCAATATACGTGATAACTTCACTGCTAGGTCGAGAATCATCAACAACATGCAAATAACACTATTTGAGCAAGTAAACTAGGAAAATAAGTAAAAAAAACCATGTAAAAACAGTTAAAAATGCCTCGAAAATTAGTGTATTTGGGGCCTCATCATGAGCTGACGTTGATGCTTTGTATTCGAACCACATATGGGTTCTTGTTCATGTCCCTCCTCGGGTGAATGTTGGCGGGTGCAAGTGAGTATATAAAATCAAACAAAATCCTAATGGTTTTATTAGTTGCTACAAGGCTCAACTTGTAGCGAAGGATTTTTTTACAGGAAAAGGGTTGACTACATTAAGGCTTTTAGCCCCGTTGTTAAAACCACTACGATCCAATAAGTATTATATGTTGCTTTTTCTCATGGATGGGATATTTGCCAGGTGGACGTCAAGAATGTTTTTCTTCTTGGTGATTTATTTGAGACAATTTATATGACTTAGCCTCCTGGATTTGTTGACGCTTCTCAACCTCATCATGTTTGCTGCTTAAGAAGGTGATGTATAGTCTTAAGCATGCTCCGTGAGAGTGTTTACGATACCTCATTGTGTTCGTATCATGCGGGTGATACTATGTTATATGTTCCGGTTTATGTTGATGATATTATTACTCGCAAGGACCTTAATTCCTTGAGTCATTTTTTGAGGGTCAGGCTACATTTTCAAGAGACACCTTAAATTTGTCACAACAGTGATAATTAATTGATCTACTACATCGCACTGGCATGAGCTAGTACAGGCCCATATCAACACAAGTGCCTTCTAGCAGACAACTATCTCATTATACTAGGATTCCTATGAATGATCCATTTACATATAGAAGTAATGTGAGCATAGTGGTATCTTGTACTGACTCGACCTGAGATTTCTTATATTGCTAACAAATATTCTCAGTTCCTTCAGAGTCTCACAGATCAAAAATGGTTTGTTATGAAGTGTATCCTTCGTTACTCACGAGGAACATATTAACATAGATCGACTATCTGACGCCTTGTTGATCTTTTTCTACAGGTGTATAATGATGCTGACCGGAAATGATATCCTAATGATCCTCGGTCTACCATGGGCTATTGCTTATATCTTGCATCTAACTTGATTAGTTAGAGTTTTAAGAAACAACATATTGTTCCTCGATCGAGCATTTCGGTTAAGTAACGTGCACTTGCTTCCACTGCTGCAGAGATTGTTGGTGGTTTTGTGTGTTTCCCAATTGGGTAAAGACAATCAATCGCAAACAATATACCAATGTATGGTTATCGGATATCGCTTAGAATCATGTTATATGATCACTTTCCAAAGTAACTATTCGACCCTAATCCATGTGTATTACGAATATCTACTTGGGATAAGATCAAATGTTTGTTATTGAGTTAGGCACAAATCAATAACCCTTGCATATCTAAGTGTTTTTGTTTTTTATGTGTTCTCTCTTCATGCAGTTATGTTTGATCTCCTATTTATAGGAAATATCACTCAACCCTAGTCAATGGAATTATGAGAGATTAACGGCTCATTAATCTCTTCATAATTAGCCTTCATAATTATAAGAATAGTGGTTACACAACTAATAAAACGTAGTCATTAATGCAGTTATAATAGGTCAAAGCTATTACAAGTATTTGAATTCAATCTAGATAAGTCATGCCTTCAGCAACATGAATGCTCATCAGCTATACCAAGCTGAAGTGTTCAAACTAAAGGACTTACTAATGAGTTAACCTTCAGAGGATACATCCACTGAAGCATTACTCCCTGATGATGTCCTTCAGCTTATTACTTATGGAGTACAAAGTTAAAGCCATCAGGCTGATAGACTTTGTTCAGTTTAGAGTGTTAACTCACTGAACATCATCAACGAGTTAAATTCCATTTAACTACTATCAGAGTCAAGGTGTTCAGTGACCTATAGGTGTACACTTCGTACCTCCAGCCCCACTATCCGGTATGAACTAAACCCAACAAACTAAAGGACTCACTAATGAGTTAACCTTCAGAGGATACATCCACTAAAGCATTACTCCCTGATGATGTCCTTCAGCTTATTACTTATGGAGTACAAAGCTGAAGCTGAAGCCATCAGGCTGATAGACTTTGTTCAGTTCAGAGTGTTAACTCACTAAACATCATCAACGAGTTAAATTCCATTTAACTACTATCAGAGTCAAGGTGTTCAGTGACCTATGGGTGTACACTTCGTACTTCCAGCCCCACTATCCGGTATGAACTGAACCCAACAATTGAATTAAATTTCCAACAATCCTCCCCCATTTAGTAATATTCTTTTTGCATGAAAATTAAACATAAAACAAAACATGTGCATAAATGAAAATATCTTGAGGATTGAATTTCCATCTTAGTACATTACACGCTCAAATATTCAAAAATCATGGTGTTCTAAGAATTAAACCCTTCAACCCATTTGAATACTTGAAGATAAAATGCACATACGTTTTTAAACACTTAAACGCTCCTAAAACTATACAAACTATGTGTCCATGTCCAATTCATAAAAGTTGTAAGAGCCAAATGTCTAATGCTCCATGAGGCGGCAAAACCTCAACATTTACATAGATGGTTCCTCTTTAGTCAGGCTCCTGCTAAGCACTTTTTCAAAGATAATAACCATTGAGAAGTAAAGACTTCATCCTCCTTTCTAGCAGGTTTCGTGCACAACCTTTGGATGATTGTAATACATGTGCTCCAGTCCACTAAATGTTCAGCTTTCCACATTAAACTCAGCTCCCAAGTTTTCTTATGAGGGAGTTGGGTGTCTTAGCATTCAGTGACTGAGTTGGACTTTAAACCCATCCTTTCAGCAGACTTTATAACCAAGTCCCTAGCCAGACCCTTCGTCAAGTGATCACCTAGACTTTGTTGAGATCTCACAACTTTATTGATATCACCCCATTAATGAAGCTCACGAATCATACTATGTCTGACACCTAAGTGTCTAGACTTCCCATTGTACATTTGGCTATAAGCCTTTTCTAGTGTAGTTGCACTATCACAATGGATAGAAATAAGTGCTATAGGTTTAGACCATAATATAATCTCAAAGATCGCGTTTCTCAACCATTCAGCTTCCTTACTAGCAGATGCTAAAGCCACGAACTCAGATTTCATTGTTGAACTTTTGATGCAAGTTTGCTTCTTGGAAACCCATGAGATGGCACCTCCCCTAAGCAGGAATACCCAGCCACTTATAGACGAACTGTCTTCAGTGTTGCTGATCCAACTAGCATCAGTGTATCCTTCTAAGACTGAATGATATCCAGTATATGACAAACAATAATCCATAGTTTTCTTTGAATACTCGGTACTCGTTAAACTGCTTGCCAGTGCTGAGCACTAGGATTACTAGTGTAACTACTCAGTTTACCCACTACAAAGCAATATCAAGCCTTGTACAACTCATGACATACATCAAGCAGTCAATCACCCTAAAAATACTCAAGTTGGGATACAGCTTTGCCATTATTAGGCATTAGCTTCTCACTTGTATCCATAGGAGTACTTACTGGAGTACAATCACAGTAATTAAATTTTACACACATGAACAGTTGCTCACAGTCAACCCATTACGCAACATCACCATCATGCACATAGTTAAATTCAGATACATATGTAACATAATAAATTTGAAAAGATTTATTAAACATATTCTGACCTTTTAAGGAGTTAGAAAAACCATTCACTAAACCTTTTGTGCCTGAACCTTTGGCTTTATTTCCATCCTTAACACCCTTTTAATCCTTTTTCAAGTGTCCAGGTTTCCCACACTTCCAACAAGTCAGTTTAGACTTTTTGCTAGGATCAGCTTTGGTGTCAGCCTGATGCTTACGTTTACCCCTATTGTTAGTGTACTTGGAGGAGTTGTTATGCTCCGCCATATTAACAACTGAAGGACCAACAACATTTTTTCCTATTGGCTTGTCACTATCCTACACCCTGAGGGACTCCTCAATGGGCAGATGACTGCCCAACTCAACAAGAGTTAATTCTTCCTTCTTATGTTTCAAGGTATGCTTGAAATCTTTCCAAGAAGGAGGGAGTTTATCAATGATACAAGAGACTTGAATAGTCTCATCCATGTTTATTTTATGTTGTGTAAATCTACCAAGTCTACCAAGAAGTCATTGTATTATTCCATAAGTTGTCTTGAATCAGTCATTTTGTAATTGGTGAAATCACTTACAAGGAACTTCTTACTTGATGCATACTCAGCCATGTATTTGGCCTCCAAAGAATTCCATAGTTCTTTTTCAGATTCAACATTTTGGTAAATATCAAACAAGAAATCAGACATACCATTGAGAATGATGCCACGACACACATAGTCATCATTCTCCCATTTGCTCCTTTTCCGGATCTGTTCCACAGTAGCATTCTCACCATCTTCTGGTATTGGTGTAGTTAGAACATACACCATACTCATGGTATACAGAAGAAAGTGCATCTTCTTTTGCCATCGTCTGAAATCCATCCTTTCAAACTTGTCGAGTTTGGAGAAATTAGCTACCATATGCTTCATTCCAGCAGCCATTGATTATCACAAATAGTTTACTTTGATTGTTGATGGTTTTGTGAGTTTCCCAGTTGGGTAACGACAATCAATGGTAAACAATATACCAATGTATGGTTATCGGATATCACTTGGAATCGTGTTATCACTTTCTAAAGTAAACTATTCGACCCTAATGCCTAGGTATCACGAATATATACCTGGGATAAGATAAAATGTTTGTTGTTGAGTTAGGCACAAATCAATAACCCTTTCGCATCCAAGTGTTTTTATTTTTTTTTTGTTCTCTCTTCATGCAGTTATGTTTGATCTCCCATTTATAGGAAAAATCACTCAACCCTAGTAAATAGAATTGATGTGTCGTTGTGTAAGTGTTATTTTATGTATCAAGTTTTACTATTTATTTTATGCCGACTATACCTAAAAACAACACTTTAACGGGCAGTGTACCCGATCAGATGTAGCTTCGTTGGTAAGTAAGGTGTCGATCACTAAGAACGAGAGCGTTAATATTTAATTTATCAGTATTTTAGTCATCTATGTTAGTACTAAATTAATTAAGCCTAAGCTAATGATAAAGGGGGTTTCAGCCTGAGAGACTGGCAGGATTTTGGTGTCTAATCTAAGGTTTTGATGATAATTAACACACATAAGTTGATAGAAAAAAGATAAAGAAGCGGACAAGCCTTATGTAAGGAAAACAATAATAGCCATGTTTAATTAAATAGAACGTTGGTTTGATTATTTAGTGCAATGAATGACTTATCTATCTCGAGGGTTATATATTCTTAGACTTAGGCGGTACTTCTTCCTAAGACCTAGACACGTTGAATCCTGTCACAATTAAACATATCCGCATAAAGTATTTTATTTGTTGATTATAATCTATCTTAGGAGATTAATAATGATCATATTAAACCCTAGCCCATCGGGACTTTACTAACTTACTTGCAAATATGAAGAGCTATCCCAGACTCTTAGCCTACGCCTACACAATACCAAAGTTGCAGCGCATTAAATATGTAGGACTAGACCCAGTTGAATGATAGGTCGCATAATTAAGCACTTAAACGAGTATGAATTGATAAACATAATCAACAAGCAACGATAAATTAAGCATTCAAAATAAACAAACCAAACATTATATTATCATAAACATGGCTAATACCTAAAGGTATTAGCCAATAGTCATTGTAACAATACACGAATTCATAGATGAACGATTAAAGTAAAGAAAGATTACGCTAACCGAACGCGTATATAGAGTGTAAATGATTACAAGAGTTTTCCCATTGATTGGAGCACTTTGCAGGACCTTTTTGGCTTCTTAGATCTTCTGGAAATCGAACTTGGTGGCTAAAAGCATACCCTAAATCGTATTTAGGGTTTGGTATTTATAGACTCTGAAAATTGGTCGATACGGCGTATTGGAACTCAATACGGCGTATCGGGATTGGTTGGCGTAGGCTCCACGAATAAAATATTCTAGAATTTTCTTGAGCAGGTTTGGATACGCCATATCCACTTTTTGGATACGCCATATCCATTTTTGGATACGCCATATCCGCTGAAAATGTGTTTTTTCTTGATTTTTGACCAAAGTATCATATACGCGTATATACGGCGTATTCTTCAAAGTCAGGCAATGGTCTTGAGTTCTTCAAAGTCTTTAGATACGGCGTATGCTTCTTGAATGATACGGCGTATAGGGTTGGATTCCTTGGAGTGCGCGCTACGTTCTCAATCACAGCCCCTCTAGTTATAATTTCAAAATATTTACAATATATACCCCTTGCATGGGATTTATTTGCAAGACAAGTCCAAAAACAATAATAATGATATTTTTGAAATCCAAAAGAGTTTTGAAGCTTAAAGTAGATTTTACAAGCTTATAGCTTATGGAAAGGGCGTATGAGCTTAAAAACATAAAATGGGCCGTTTGGGTTTGAATTCATAATCCAATGGGTTTGAACATTTAAGACTTGTTAAAAAGCTTATAGAAATGACAAATGAGCTTATAGGAATAGCTTATTATAATAGCTTATGATCTTAGCTTATAGGATTCAAGAAAATGGCTTTTTAGGGTTTTATAGGGCGCGTTTGGTTTTTAAATTTTAACACGCATGAGTTATGATTCAAGGATTTTAATAAGAGCTTATATATGATCATAAGGAAGCTTATTAAAGTTTCAAAACAGAAAATGAGCTTATTGAACAAGAATTAAGCTTACTTGAGCTAAAACGGGTCGTATGAGGGGTTTTTAGTTTCGTACGCCTAGTAACAACTTCAAAGCTTATTTATCTTGATTTCTTGGCTTCAATTCTGATCTTGGGGCTTCACTTCTCTTCCTTGATCTTGATTAAGGCTCCATTTGTGTGTGTGTTGAAGATTTGAGGTGTGTTTAAACTGATGAGGGGTTCAGCCTATTTATTGTGTATGAAAATTTGGTGGCTAAGAGTTGGGGCTTGGAGTAAGGACCAAGGGTGTAAAGTGATAACTTATACAAAGTTCGTTGTCCTATTATCCATTCATCAATTATATAAATAAAAAAAAAAAAAAAAATTTTTATTTAAGGCATAACTAACACCAAAACCATTTACGCCCTTAAACACGTACGCACAACCTATGACGAAGCTCACAAGTATGAAGTTTATACGATGCTTCACATAAGTAAAAGTACAAATTTTCTCAACAAACAAGCCTGGTGCTACGCACGGGTATGAATGCCTCGTATGAATAATAAATACTAAAATCAAAATAAAGATCCCTAATATCCCTTAGGTATATCGCATCAAGAGGAACAGAACAAAAGAATGGAAAGTTTTGTTTAATTGGGAATTAAGTTTGGAAGAACTTAGAACCTTTGTAATTCGTATAAATACAAAGTGACTAGACAAGGATTTAATAACTTAACACAATAAACTTTTCTCTCCTCTTTTTCTCTCCTTGTGGCCGGTCGAACTCCAAGAACCAAGAGGGTTTGGGTTTTGGTTTCTTGCATCGCAAGTAACAACGTAAGGATAAGTATTGAATCGCGTAATCAAAGGGTGTACGACTAGCAATCACTATGGTATCGTAAATTGTATGTGGATCAACCGTGGAGAATAATCTACCATGATTATTTAGTTTTTTCGATCATACTGAGCTAATAAGATTGGTATCCCTTTGATTTTCTTGAGTGATTAATTGCATAATATCGTACGATATGTGTAAGTGTTTTACGTGTTTTTGCTATACTCTGATTTAATATATTTGATTGTCAATATGATAATTGTATATTAAAATGTTTAATTAAATCCTAGAACACTAAAAGTGGTATCGCGAGCCTCTATGATTACTTATGAGAATTATCATGCGTTTATGTAAAAAAAGTTGTAACTCTATGCGGTTTTAATTAAAATCATTACTTAGGGTTTATAGATTTTTGTAAAAAAATCTAAGATTTAAAAATCTTTATTAAAATTATAAGAGTTTTACATAGACATATACACGTTATTTGATTAAAAATTATGTTTTTAGGCGTTTTTAGCAAGTTTTGTACTTATTGTGTGTTGTTTCCCCCGCAATTGTATACATGGTTAAGACATGCATCTTGGACCATGATTAATGTTATTATTGATTAAAAAGTAAATTACACGTATCGTTCTTGTGGTTTACCCGAAATTGCATCGTCATCCAGAAAACTATTTCCAGGATTCATAGATCTGTCCTCTATCTCAGCAAAGTATCACAGAATCCACAATCCATTGTCTTACTTCGTTAACAATAGTAGCTGTTAAAATCAGTACATGTGTTGTGCACATGAGGGTAGAACCGTCATTTCATTCCTTTATACTCTTGATGCTTTTTTTTTACCTTTTTATGTTGTATCCTTTATACTCAAATATATTTAGTTTAAACTTTGGTTTTCATTTGTATACCAACCTGATAACTTATAATGACTATATTCTAGAATTGAACAACAAAGCCAGAAAAAAGTATAAATAAAAATTGCAAGTCAAGCATGCGTTCTAAAAAAGTCAAGTCTCTAATCTAATAATATTGAGAAAAAAGATGCAATACTCGAGTTAAAAGTCAGAAAAAAGATGCAATAATCTATTAGATCCCTTTTTGTCATTGCTTTAGAATGAAGATAAAGAAACAAATTCATCCCATTGCAATGTCAAGATTTATGAGTATTCTTAGATGCAATGTCAGGATTTATGAGTATTCTAGGGTGAATAGCTGCTTAATGTATGTCATGATTTGTACAAGTCATGACAATGCATTTGTTGTGGGTAAACTAAGCAGGTATACTAATTCTTACACTGAGATTAATTGGCCATTAATGAGAGATTAATGGCCAATTAATCTCTTCTATAATTATCCTCCATAATTTAGGAATTAGTGATTTCATGACCAAATTAAATATGGTTAATTAATGCAATCAAATCAATTATCCTCCATAATTTAGGAATAATGATTTCATGATCAAATTAAATATGGTCAATTAATGCAGTCAAATCTGCCACTTAAATAGGCAAATAACCACCCATTTAATCAAATCACTAAAAGAAGACAGGGAAAATCCAGTGACTTGATGGGGTGTACCCCTCCGAACTCTTCCAAACTTATTTTCAAGTATGATCCGATTCCCACAATTGCACTAAATTTCCAACAATCCTCCCCAATTTAGTACAATTCCTTTGCATGAAAAGTTGAACATTAAACAAAACAAGTGCATAAATGAAAATGTCCTGAGGATTGAACTTCTGTGTTAGTAAATTACACGTTCAAATATTCGAGAATCAGAGTGTTCTAAGATGAACCGCTTCACCATTTAATAACCTGAAGATAAAATACACACAAGTTTTCAAACACATAAGAAACTCCTGACACTATACAAGCCATGTGTCTATATCTAATTCCTAATTATTGTAAGAGCCAAAGTCCATGCTCCCTGAAGCGGAAAAACCTTAATATTTACATAGGTGGTTCATCTTTATTCATGCTCCTGCTAAGCACTTTTTCAAAAAAAATTAACCATTAAGAAGTTAACAACTTCATCCTCCTTTTTAGCAGGTTCCAATCACATCCTTGGGATGATATATAAATACATGTGCTTCAGTCCACTGAATGTTCAGTTTTCCACATTGATCTCAGCTACCAATTTCCATCAGTAGGGAGTTAGGGTTTTTTTTTTTGGGAATCATTCCAGCGACTTAGTTAGACTTTAATCCCATCCCTTCAGCAAACTTTATAACTAAGTCTCTAGCCAGTCTGTTTACATGATATAAACATAGATATAGATGGCATTGGTTGTTGCGTGAGCTCGTTTACTTTAGTTATGCAAACTACGTTACATAATAGAATAAAGCAAAAATTTCCCTGTAAAAAGGTGGTATATATAGATGTTACAATGCATCTAATTTAATAGATGGATATTACATTGATGAAAATACTGAGTTGTTATAATCAAGCCTTGTACAACTCATGGCATACATCAGGCAGTCAATCACCCTAAAATACTCAAGTTGGGATACAGCTTTGCTATTATTAAGCATTAGCTTCTCACTTGTATCCATAGAAGTACTTACTGGAGCACAATTACAGTAATTAAATTTCTTCAGTACCTTTTTAATATAGTAAGACTGAGAAATTGATAAACCATTAAATTTCTTCAGACGAACAAGGGAAGGGAGACCAAATATTTTCAAATTTTGAATTTTCATGCAAGGTATAATATCTTTGATATTTTGGGTAATTGGGGTAAACACATGCATGCATGCAAAATATGCAAAGTGAACTAATAAGTATTTTATGTAGCTCATGAAAATTTTAAAACACGCGACATATAAAAATATTTCCGTTAAGACGTAACATGTTAGTCGTGAGTAGACTACACTTATTCAAAAGTTGGAATGCACTCGAAGACATTTTTCAGTATACGCGAGATAACTTCCCGGATATGCGTTAATTTAAATTACGTAAACCTAAAAAGTGAAAATAATAAGTAAATCGTAAAAATAGAAATCGGAAAAATTGCCAGTTGTCACATCCCCCATGTCCTTCATAGAGAAATTTGATGACAAAAAATCCTTTATCAGATCAACCTGAACTTGGTCGATGCCAAAGATCAGCATGTCATCTACATATAGACAGATGATGACTCCTTTACCAATTTCATCAAATTTTCTATACACACATTTGTTAGCTTGGTTGAGTAAATAACAACTAGACAAAACCACTTCATCAAACTTTTAATATCATTGCTTAGATGCTTGCTTCAGTCCATCTAAAGACTTAATTAGTTTACACACCTTGGTTTCATTGCTAGGCATGATGAAGTCCTGAGGTTGGTTTATATATACCTCCTTATCCAATTCACCATTCAAGAAAGATGTCTTCACATCCATCTGATGAATAATCAGATTGTGAATTGATGCCAAAGCAATCAATAATCTTATTGTACTAATACGTGTCACTAGAGCATAAGTATCAAAGTAGTCTATCCATGACTTTTGTCTAAAGCCCTAAATGACCAGCCTTGCCTTGAACTTTTCAACAATTTCATTTACCTTCATTTTCTTTTGAAAATCCATTTGCAACCCAGAGGTTTGCAACCAGATGGTAGATCAGCCAACACCCAAGTGTTGTTGCTCATGATAGAATCCATCTCATCGTTAATTGTTTCTTTTCAGAAAGCAACATCTTGGGACTTCATTGCTTCATCAAATGTCTTGGGGTCATCCTCAACATTAAAGCAATAGGAGTGTTGGTCAAAGACCTCATCCTTTGTTCCTTCAATTAAGTATAATTGAAATTCAGGTTCATAGATCTTTTAAGTCCTATTCTTTTTGCTCTTTTTGAGCTCAGGTTGCTTAACCACAACCTTTATAGTAACCTCTTCAGGGACCACTAGACCACCATTATCTCCAGTCTATTTATCAGGCACCTTTGACTTGGTTTAGGGACTGATGAGAATCTATTCTCATCAAAGATAGCATCCCTTGATTCATTTATTGAGTTAATTAAAACTGATTCATTAGGTTCAATGACATAGAACCTAAAAGTCTTAGAATGCTCAGCATATCCAACAAAGATGCATTCAATGCCTCTTTTACCTAAAGTTTTTAGTTTTGGATCATAGAGTCTTACAACTGTCCTACACCCACAAACCCTGAGGTAGTTCTCGATTTCTTTTTTTTTAGTCCAAAGTTTACAAGGGTAATCCTGTTCCTTTTATTAGGAACCCTATTTAATAAATAAAAAGCTGTTAACATAGCTTCACCCCAGAACCCTTGATTCAGCCCTGAATAGGACAACATGGAATTAACCATTTCTTTTAGTACCCTGTTTTTCCTTTCAGATATACCATTTTGTTATGGATTATAAGGGGAGTCATTTCATGGATAATACTAATAGACTGGAAGTACAGAGTATCCATGTACTCACCTCCCCTATCAGTCCTAAATCTTTTGATTTGGGACCCTTGTTGTAATTCAACTTCAGTTTTGAATACTTTGAATTTATTTAATGCTTCATCCTTTGAATGTAATAAATAAACATAACAAAACCTAGAAGCATCATCAATAAATGTCATAAAGTATTTTTTATTATCCAGTGAAGGAGTAGCATGCAGATCACATAAATCATTATGGATCAGCTCCAAAACTTTAGTTTCAAATTTTACATTTTGAAATGGTTTCTTAGTTATTTTGTTCATCATGCAAGTCTTACACCTTTTAGTGTCCATGTCAAAAGCTGGGATTAACCGGTCCTTAGACATATCTTGCATCCTCTTAAAGCGGACATGGCCCAGTCTAGCATGCTATAGGATTGAATCATTCAGTTTAGAGGTTGACATAAAGGCTGAAGCAATATTATCATTAATAGTATTAAGCCTGAACATTTGATTACTCAAATAACTAAAACCAATAAACACACCATGTTTGGATAAAACAAATTTATTAGATTCAATCACTTGTTTATAACCATAATTATTCAAAACACTACTAGAAACCAAATTCTTCCTTATATTAGGAACATGCAAAACATTAAACAATGAAACAATCTTTCCAGAACTAAACTTAAGATCTACACAACCAAGTCCATGCACCAGGGCTGTTGACTCATTTCCTATGTAAAGAATATATCATCATTCAGCGATTATAGGTCTTGAAACTCAGCATCTATCTTTACACGCTGAACTATTGCTCACCTTGAGTCAACCCACAAGCTAACATCATCATCCTGCATAAAAGTAAGCTTCAGATAATATGTGACATATAAACCTGAAAAGATTTATTAAACATATTCTAACCTTTTAGCGAGTTGGTAGAACCATCCACTAAACCATTTATGCCTGAACCATTGGCTTTGTTGCCAACTTTTCCACCTTTGCAATCCTTTTTCAAGTGTCCAGGTTTCCCACACTTCCAACAAGTCACTTTAGACTTTTTGTTAGGATCTGATTTGGTGTTATCATGATGCTTACGTTTACCCTTGTTGTCATTATACCTGGAGAAGTTGTTATGCTCCACTATATTGAAAACTAAAGGACCAACAACATTGTTTCCTTTTGGCTTGTCACTATCCTGCATCCTGAGGGACTCCTCAAAACGCAGATGACTGCCCAACTCAACAAGAGTTAATTCTTCCTTCAAATGTTTTAAGGTGTGCTTGAAATCTTTCCAAGAAGGAGAGAGTTTGTCAATGATACAAGAGACCTGAATTAGTTCTCTATAACCAGTGCTCTGATACCAATCTGTAACACCCCCATAAAATCACAACGCAGCGGAATACCACTTTGGGGGGGCAACTTCATAGTTCATACACACAAGTTACAGAAAACGACCTCAAAAGAGACGTTTAATAAAATGTCACATTCGGTTTAAATAAATCAGAGTAAATTTAGGTCCCAACAATTTATAATTTAACAAGATTACATGAGTTCAAACGTGACTCATTTGTATAATAAAAGAAAACATTTATCGAATGTGAAGAAAACCAAGTCCTTATAGTTTTGATATCCGCGCATCCAAATGCTCCCATGCTCAGCTAACAAGATATAACCTGAGAAAATACATGCAAAAACGTCAACAATAATGTTGGTGAATTCATAGGTTTTAGCAAAAACCGCATTGAAATAATTCAAATGATATTTCCTTAAGAAAAGTAGCGTTACAACCTTTCAAAGCATTATTTCCAAAAATCCAAATAGGGATTTCAATAATCAAGTAATATTTAGTAATGGACCACAAGCTTTTAGTTCAACCAACATCAATACATCAAGTGTATTTGCTAAATACCATATTCCACATTATCGCCATGAGCCCATGACACCGACGCCTTGACACGGCATATATCTTTTCATATGCTCACAAATTTTGCCCCATACAAGGTACAATTGCCAGATACCTACCTCTCAATACAAAACGTCCTAAACAGGGTGTTCATGTTATTCAACTGATCCATACCCTCAGACGGGGTTGTCAACCCAATAGATCTATTTAATGTATTAGCGCTTCCCCCACTATAGGGCAAATTAACGGTTCAAATTCGGGGACTTTTGGCAATATCTACTCATGCGATTAATCTCATAATCGGGACAAGCATACCCTTCAAGCACTTGTGTCCAATTTAAAACAAGTAATGGTTTCAAAACTCACGGTTTTGTAAATAGATAATCAATGTTCTCAAAACATTTATCGAATGTGAAGAAAACCAAGTCCTTATAGTTTTGATATCCACGCGTCTCGAATGCTCCCAATGCTCAGCTAGCAAGATAATAACCTGAGAAAATACATGCAAAAACGTCAACAATAATGTTGGTGAATTCATAGGTTTTAGCAAAAACCGCATTGAAATAATTCAAATGATATTTCCTTAAGAAAAGTAGCGTTACAACCTTTCAAAGCATTATTTCCAAAAATCCAAATAGTGATTTCAATAATCAAGTAATAATTAGTAATGGACCACAAGCTTTTAGTTCAACCAACATCAATACATCAAGTGTATTTGCCAAATACCATATTCCACATTATCGCCATGAGCCCATGACACCGACGCCTTGACACGGCATATATCTTTTCATATGCTCACAAATTTTGCCCCATACAAGGTACAATTGCCAGATACCTACCTCTCAATACAAAACGTCCTAAACAGGGTGTTCATGTTATTCAACTGATCCATACCCTCAGACGGGGTTGTCAACCCAATAGATCTATTTAATGTATTAGCGCTTCCCCCACTATAGGGCAAATTAACGGTTCAAATCTGGGGACTTTTGGCAATATCTACTCATGCGAATAATCTCATAATCGGGACAAGCATACTCTTCAAGCACTTGTGTCCAATTTAAAACAAGTAATGGTTTCAAAACTCACGGTTTTGTAAATAGATAATCAATGTTCTCAAAACATTTAGTAAGCAATTCAATCTTCAATAATTCCAATGGTAAACCACCATTTATCAAACATGTATCAAAATCATGTAATAAGCAAGCCAAAGCTTTAGTGAAAACAATTCATGTAACGCTTAAGTAGTAAAAAGAAACATTTTACTTAGTAAAACAAGCATGTATTCTCACCCCGAAAATAGTTACGAAAACCATTAAAAGAGCAAAGGTGGGGCTATGAACTCACCTTGATTGAAGACCACAATCAATAATCAATCAATCACGAAGCGTCACCGATAACGAACTCGACCGCGACCTATAATTATGTCGCTCGGTTACTATATAATAAAGTACGACCGAATGATGCGTACATCGCAACCATAATTCTTAATCTACAATAGCAATGGATGCGAGGCCAAAAGGTAAAGCTTTACTAAGATATCTAGTATTGAGTCATGCTTTAAAACCCAAACCTTTAGTTCAAAATTTTAGAGATTAACACGTTTTATATTCAAAGGTCCAGATTTGACCTATGATCGTAATTCGACCAATATAACTAACTCTTACTTCCGTAGAGTTGGTTTATCCAACTCACCACATGATCCCCTAAGAGTCTATTTTCCAAATATCAAATAATATCAGTAGGCACAAGCCAAAATTTTTGAGAAAATGGGGCGACAACCTGCTGTCCCCAAAACAGTCCCTAGATGATCCTTCTAAACCTATTTTAAACTCATCCAAACCACTATCAATCATTATGCAAGGCTACTAATTATCTCCCAAACACATCCCTTACACTATAATATAACTTTTTAGATCAAACCAAAGATTCACAAGATCAAAAGCATGCATGCTTGAAAAGACCATCAATCAACCACATGCATTAACACTAAAATCAAATAATTGAAGTAGGTAAATTTAGGGATACTTACAACACCAAGAATGATAGTAGAGGATCAACACATAAACCCTAAGTTGGGTGTAGGGGCTGCCAAAACCAAGGAAACAAAACCCAAAAGAATCCTAACTTTTTCCTATTCCAATCTTGCTCACAAACACTCCTAGTTCATCCCTTGTACTTCTTGAAGCCTTCAATCAATTAAAGCCCTAAAAATCTTTAAGATCTTCAAAATTAATATTTTCACAAATCAATGCATGGTTGTTTTTATCATTGGGGAATGATTAGGGTTTATAATAGTGTTGATTTAAGATAAAAAGGAGTAGATTTAATGGGGTTTTGAAGATCAATTGGTGGTTTTGGGTGGTTTTTCTCTTGGGGCTGTCGAACAAAAGAAGAAGAGAGGGAGATTACTGTTGGTTTTTTTTCACCATATCTCCCTCATACGGAGGAATTGGTTGAGCTTCCAACTCACCACATCAATCCCTAAGAGTCTATTATCCAAATATCAAATAATATCAGTAGGCACAAGCCAAAAAGTTTAAGAAAAAGGGTCGACAACTTGCTGTTATCAAAACAGTCCGCAAAAATCTATTCCTAACTCCATCACAAACACTTTCAAATCATCAATCGATCCACCACAAGGCTACTAATCATCAAAGTACATCATCTAACACCTATTTTACATCACTTATCCCACTTAATCAAGATCAAACATAATCATGACTTGCATGTTCATAAAAACCAATAATCAAGGACATGCATTCCCTAGAAAATCAAAACAATAAAAGAGGGTTTAAGAAAAGTATTTTTAACTTACAATGGGATGGTTTATAGGATCAAACACAAACCCTAGGTGGGTAGGGTTTCTTGGCCGTGACCTCAAACAACCCAAACAATCAAAACCCTAACTTTTCTTGAGTCCAATCTTGCTTGTAATCACCTAACTACAAACCAACACCAAGACTCTTTAAGATTTAAAGTCTCAGCGCCTGGAGACGGCGTCACCAGCTATACACGACGCCATCACACTTCATCTAGTGACGGCGTCACAACATTTTTTAACGACGTTAGCCCGCACCGACTCAACTCAAATTTAGAAGACTCTACTTTATGACGGCGTCAAGATTAAAACGCGACGCCATCACTGCGATATTCTTATAAATATAGACCCGAAATTAGGGTTTTATGTGTGTAACTTTAGAGTAAAAAAGGGGGACGAACCCTAGTTCGTTTGGCAGCTTATTAGGACGATTTTAGGGCTTCAAAACCCTATTGTACCTCCTTTAATTCATGTTTTAATCAAGTAAGACTATCTTAATCATTCAATATGTCTTGTTGTTTGATTCATTATTGTTCTTGCTTTATCTTTAACATGCTTGGCTAAACTCCTTATTGTATTCATTTATGATTGTATGAAACCTAGAATGTAGATCTTAGTGGTGTTGCTTCTTGTGATGAATATGCATGTTAGGCTTTAGAAAACCATCTTTTGTCTGTATCGTTGTTGATATGTCTAGGGAAACATGATTGTGTAGAAAGGATACCATCGGGTAACAGTCTTCATACTACCTTGCCCCTTATATGGTTGATCCACTTTTAATATATTTCAAATGCATTTAATATACTCTTAGGGGCCTTGTAATAGTCTTCATACTACCTTACTTGTGCGTTGCCCTAACGGAATATTAAATAGACGGCGGGTTCGTGTAATCTGTTCATGACTTAGGAAATAGTTACATAGATCATCACAAGGGTGACAAAGCAACAACATTAGGAGAAGCAATCTAGGGAGTAATACATGATTACATGAATACAATCTCTTTATTATATTGTTATCACCATTAGCGTAGTTTATTATTTAGTTTAATAGCTAAAACAAACCAAACCTCTTAAACATATGATTTTAGTGTTTTCTTGTAAATATAAAAATACAAAAATAATCTTCTCTCAACCCCTAGAATTCTGTTAGACCGTGATCAAACCTTCCCAACCTATTCCCCTAGAGAACGATAACAACCCCCGAGTCTTGCCTATACTACTACAACAACAGTTAGGTACTCTACCTAGGGTACCTAGGGAGTTGTAAAACTTCTTGTAGAAGTCCCTTACGACAACCCCATCAAGTTTTTGGCGCCACTACGTGAGGAATAGTTAGGTTTTGATCATAGTTTAGCTTAGTTCTACTTGCTTGAATCCTTTCAAATGAGAATTTAATTTTCGCATATTAGCTTTATCGTAGTCTATCTTTTCTTTGTGTTATCTGTTTTGTAACCCATTCTCGTCAACCACCATGGGAGACGAGAATCCTATCCGTACTCTTGGAGACTATTCCAAACCTAGCCATGAGGACTACATGAATACCATTGAGCTCCCCGTAGGGAACAACATGGTACCTCTTCGATCCAACACCATCCGGTTGGTGCAAAATGGATGCTCATTCCACGGACTCCGGTCCGAGGATCCAAACCAACACCTTAAGGATTTCTTAAAACTTGTGGACTCACTTGACCTTGACGGTGAAAACATGAAAAGAACAAGCATGTGTTTATTTCAATTTTCCTTTTACTATCAAGCTAGCAATTGGCTTGAGCGTCTTCTAGCAGGATCCATCACCACATAAGAGGATCTTACTACTCGTTTCCTTTCTTAGTTCTTCCACCGGGAAGGACCGCAAAACTTCGCAATGACATCTTGATGTTCCAACAACATCATGGAGAATCTCCATCAGAAGCATGGACTTGTTTCAAGGACTTACTACAAAAAGTCCCTTATCATGGCATTGATCGTTGGCTTCAGATCTAAATTTTTTATGATCATGTCTCCTTTCATCTTAAATGCGTGATTGACCGCGCCGCTGGAGGAAAACTCCGCAATAAGAAACGGGGATGCAAGAAAACGAAGCCGAAAAGAAGAATGAAGTTGGAAAAGAAGAAATGACTGAAGTACCCAGCTTTTAGCCCATAGGATATTATCTGAGACATAGTATCAATAAGAAACTGATAGAGGGGCTTGTTGATAATCGTAGGTTCAATGACTCTTTATCTGGAGCACGAGCCAGAAAACTAAAAGGGAAGACATATAATTTATCACCTAAAGGGCCTGTTTATGAAGCGATCCTTAGAAAGAAGATAACAAGAAAAGAGGACATATGAGGAAACTTCGAAATACCCTGTTAATACAAATAAACCGGTTTTAAACAAAATGTTTTACAATCAACTTAGACTAAGGTTTTATTAATGACAAAACATAACAAACCTCTTATTATCTCACAAACATGATTTCTTTACTATCTCCCATCTTTGTAGAAAAATACATGCAACTTGAAAAAGTACACAAATCTTTTTAAACCCTAACTTTACACAAAATCATCTTACACTTATTAATTTAATTATTTCATTTAGTGTATAAGATCACAATGCAGCAAAATCCAAGAAAATCTCATAAGATTACACAAGATTTTCTCAAGATATGCAAATACAAATCCGGATTTAGTTACTGTTTGCCGGAGCGCGCTTAGTTTTGCAGCCGGTGTCATTTGGTAAATAGCACGAAGAACCGGCCAATAGTAAAAAGATGTTTGGCTATAATACTAAGCCATTCTCATGTTTTTGACACATAAAAACAGAAAAAGACCATGCAAGAGCCATTTCTCATCTAATCTTCTCTCTAATCAACTAATCTCTCTCTCTCTAGCATCTCTTCTTCTAATTCTTGTGTAGGTAATTCACTTCAAGAAAGGAATTGCCAATAATGACGCGAAAAGTTTCGAGCCACGTATCAAAAGTGTCTTGGATCTTGATTCTTGTTCTTACTTCTTTCAAAATATCATCAATGCAGTGATTAATTGTTGTATTGTTTGTTGTACATGTTAAAACATCAGAAAAAAAAAAAAAAAAAAATAACAGAGAATAAAATGACAAACCAAATAGAGAAAATAAAAAAAAAAACAAAAGAAAAAACAAATAAAGAATAAAGAAAGAACAAAATGAAAATCAAGAAAAAAAGAAACAAGAATAAAAAAAATATTAAGATATAAAAAAAAAGCAAAAAAAAAACATAAATAAAAACAAATAATAACAACGCAAAACAAAAACATAAAAAGAAACAAAAAACAAACGAACAAAAAAAATAATAATAAAAACAACAAAAATTAACAACAAACTAAAAAAAAACAAACAATTAGAAAAAAACAAAAAAAACAAAGAAAGAAAAAGAAAAAAAAAAAAACAAGCAAATAAAGAGTATAGAAAAAAAAAAAAAAAAATAAAAAAAAGGAACATCGAAAAAATAAAATAAAACACAAATAATAGAAAAAAAAAAATCAAAATAAAATCACAAAAAAAAACAAAGACAAAAAAAAAAAACGAAAAAAAAAATTAAAAAAAAATAATAAAAATGACAAATAAAAAAAACTAAACAAACAAAAAACAAAAAAAAAGAAAAGTAACAAAAAAAAAAGACAATAAACATTATAAAAAAAATAAAAAAATCATACAAGAAACAAAAAAAAAAGACAAAAAAAATATAAATATCAAAAATATACAGAGAAAAAGACACAAAATAAGAGAAGGGAAAAAAAATAAAAATCAAAGAAAATACATAAAAAAAAAAAAATAATATAAAATGCATTAAAAAAAAACAATAAGAAAAAAAAAAAAAAAAAACAACAAGAAATAAAAAAAAAAAAGAAAAAAAAAAAAAAAAAAAAACATCAAAAGAAAAACTTAAGAGAAATAAATAAAAAATAAAAAAAAAAGAATACCTATTAATAAAACAATTAAAGAAATAAATAAATACGCATTAAGACAAAACAAAAAAAAAATAACAAAAAAAAAAAAAAATAAAATAAATAAAAAAAAAATAAATAAATTAGAAACAATAACAACAAAAAATAAAAAAGAAACAAAAAAAACAAAAACATGAATAAAATAAAAGAGAAAAGAAAAAAAAAAAAAGATCAAAATGATCACAAAAAAAAAAAAAATAAAAAAAAAAAAAATAAAAAAAATAAAAAAAAAAAAAAAAAAAAATAAAAAAAAACAAAAAAAAAAGAAAAAATAAATAAAAAAAAAAAATAAATAAACAAATTAAAAAAAAACAAATACAAAAAAACAGAAAAAAAAATAAGATCAATAAAAAACATCATATAAATAACAGGCATCAAGTGTAGTTGTGTTATCATC
This sequence comes from Tanacetum coccineum, assembly GCA_026074375.1. Classification (NCBI taxonomy): domain Eukaryota; kingdom Viridiplantae; phylum Streptophyta; class Magnoliopsida; order Asterales; family Asteraceae; genus Tanacetum; species Tanacetum coccineum. The sequence continues at coordinate 51,764 of BQNB010021521.1, forward strand.
GATTCTCGTGTGTGAGAAATTCGGTGATCATCATGAACCTATAGAAGTGTACCATCATTGTGAAGGCTTCTCCGCCAAGTGAAAGGAGCTCGGTGACTAGTGTTTAACAAACTCTTGAGTAGGTGACTCGGGGAGTGGAGTAGGGCAAGGAAGGTGTCCTTGTAGCCGAACCACTATAAATACTTGTGTCCCGGTGATCTCTTTCTATACTCTATCTTTTCTTTACTCTTACATCTCTTACTTATTAATTGTCAAACATCAATATCTAGATCACTTCACAAAAAGTTTCAAAAGTGTTAAACAAATCTAAAAAGATCGAAAAATCTTGGAAAAACTATTCAACCCCCCCTTCTAGTTTTAAAATAAATTGTATTTTAATCTTTAAACGATTATGGATTCGGAAAACTACAAAGAAGGTCAATCTATGCAACGACCACCTCTCTTCGAGGCAAATTGTTTTATTTATTGGAAAAACCGTTTTGAAACTTACGTGAAGTCTAAGGATATTGATCTTTGGTATATCATAGCTCATGGTAACACAAAACCTACCATCAAAGACAAGGATGGCAAGGATGTTGTTACACCATATGAAAAGCTTGATGAAATCAAAAGAAAATGCTTTCAAAAATGATGAAGCTAAAATGGTTTTATACAATGCTTCACCTAAAAAGAAATATGAAAGAATTTTCATGTGTGACACGGCTAAAAATATTTGGGATTCTTTAATAACTACTCATCAAGGTAACAAACAAGTTAAAGATAATAAAATATATCTTTTTGTTCAACAAATATGAGGGATTTTCAATTACCGACGATGAAAACTATTTGATTGTGCCTTTTATCTAGGTTTATAATACCATTATTACTTCTCTTAAAGCACTTGATGAATCTTTTTCAAGTCGTAACCATGTTAGGAAATTCTTGAGGGCTCTTCCATCAAAATGGCGACCAAAGGTAACGGCGATAGAAGAATCCAAAGACTTGTCAAAGCTATCTCTAGACGAACTTGTTGGTAACCTCAAAGTCTATGAGGTAATTCTTGAGAAGGACTTGGAGATTGCAAAGAACAAGAAAGAAAAGTACAAGTCTCTCGCACTTAAAGCAAAACAAGTCTTGAGTGATTAAGCACATTCTTCCTCGGATAGCAATGATGAGGAATATGCAATGGCCGTAAGGGATTTCAAGAAATTCTTTAGAAGAAGAGGCAAGTTTGTCCGACAACCCTATGACGACAAAAAGAACTTCCGAAAAATCAAGGAAGAGAGAAGGGAAGATCGAAGATGCTTCAAGTGTGGTGATCCAAATCACTTCATTAGTGATTGCCCTAAAAACTCTTCCGGTGATCAAAAGGCATTCGTTGTTGGAAGTTGGAGCGATAGTGGAGATGACTCAAAGAAAGAAGAGATTTGTCTCATGGCTCACTCAAACGAGGTACGTCAAAAGGTGAAACTTGACCCGGATGAATGGATCCAAGATAGCGGTTGTACTAGGCATATGACGGGAAACAAAGATCTCTTCTCATCCTATAAACCTTTTGATGGAGGTAACGTGTTGTTTGGTAGTAACACTAAAAGCAAGATCATCGGCAAAGGTACAATTTCTCATAACTCCCTCACCATCAATGATGTTAGTCACGTAGAAAATCTTAGTTTTAATCTTCTTAGCATAGGTCAAATTTACGATAAAAAGTGCAATGTACTATTTAGTGAAACCGGTAGCAAAATAATTAAAAACGGCATAACCTTAGGAAAAGGAATTAGGAAAAATGGCCTTTACATTATGAAAATGGGGAACTCACCAAAAGACGCCCTTTGTCTAACCTCTATAGATGATACTTCGACCTTATGGCATCGAAGATTGGGTCACGCCAATATACGACTTATACAATCGCTATCATCTAAAGAACTTGTTAGAAACTTACCAAAACTAAAGTTTGAAAAACATTTTTGCGACGCTTGTAACGTTGGAAAACAAGTACATGAAAGCCATAAGAGTGGTGGAGCGCGGCGGGGGGCGAGGGGGTTCGAATGTCTAATGTCTGAAGAACTTTTTGCATATGGACTTGTTTGGTCCGTCGGCCGTATCAATTACGAAGGCGAACTCCTACAACTTTGGGTCATTGTTGACGACATTCAAAGGTACACTGGACAAAGGATTTTAAACATAAAAATGAAGCTTTTGATCATTTTGAAATTCTAAGTAAAAAGATTCAAAACCAAAAGGGTTGCCCTATTATTTCAATCCGTACGGATCATGGTCGGGAATTTGATAATGAAGTACAATTCAGAGCTTTTTGTGATGCTAATGGCATTACTCATAATTTTTTGGCTCCACGTACTCCACAATCAAATGGGGTAGTAGAACATAAGAATAGAACCTTACAATAAATGAGTAGAACATTGCTAAATGAACAATCAATCCCTCAAAAGTTTTGGTGCAATGCCGTTGACACCTCCACCTACATTCTAAATAGGATTCTTATAACCTTAAGAAAAAAACTCCTATGAGCTTTTCTAAGGTAGAAATGCCCATCTTTAGAGAACACTTCAAAGTTTTGGTAGTAAATGTTTCACATTTAAAAACCAAAGTCTACCTTACCAAATTCAGACCGCTGATCGACCGAAAAGGTATTTTCATAGGATATCCCCTAATAGTAAAGGTGTTATGTAGTTCTAAATAAAGAAACTATGAAAGTCGAAGAATCTCTCAATGTCAAGTTTGATGAAACTCTTCCTCCTAATTTTCTCCTTTAGTCGATGATGACTTACTAGAAGTCGACATCATAGAAAACCAAAGAAAAGACTTAGAAGTCAAGGAAAATGAACCATTAAACAAACAAATCTCGAACATCAAAGAATCTAAAGATCATCCCTTAGAAAAAAGTCATAGGAAACCTAAATCAAAGAACTCTAAGATCTCAAGTTCAAAAATAACTTTCAGTACTAGAAAGAAAACGATTTCCATGACTCTTTCGCCTCATGAGCAAGAATAGAAATCATGAATCCTTCTCAGTACTTCCTTTAGTCTTTCTTGGACTAAGGTTTCATAAATCTTGATTTGCTTCTTTAAAATGAGTGTTTGAGGAGCTCAGACGATGTTCTTGAAGTTAATCCAATTCATTATTCAAAATCATAGACTTGGATCACAAATTCGAATCATCTTGACAATTTTTGAGTTTGAGTAAGAATCGAAACATACTATTTATTTGCTTGGAGCCCGAAAATATCAATTCCTCTCAAAATGTTTTCTTCTACTCTACATGTTTTACTAACATAAACATGAAAATATCTATAATCCGTTTTCCAAGAATGAAAAGAATAATGACCAATTGACGATCCATCTCACACATGCTATGTTGGGAACATTTGAATCTAAACTTGCTCAAATGAACCTATTTTCTTAATTACGCAACTTTAGAAATCTAAAATCCTAAATACTCCCTCATATTGTGTCAAATCATTTTTCTTACATCATACTACATTGTCATCAATACAATAAAAACGTTTTTGTATAACTCTTGTCTCTTGAACGAATACAAAGAAACACGATGGTCAATATGTCCATTTCAAACACACACGTTCATTGTAGCTACATTTAAAAGGAGGGCTTAGGGTTTTTCTCACAAAATAAAACAAATTTTTCTTCATCGAGTCAAGAAAAACTGAAACTGCACCTCCAACATATACAAAACTTTTTCTCAAAAACCCTCAACAAAATCCTGTTCTGCCGATTGCGGTTTCATTCAAATTTCAAGCCGGTGCCCTCTACAAAATAGCACCGGCAGAACTGGCAGGCCTGTTCTCAGATATTAATATACGAATTTTCCAAATTTAAAACCAAGTTTTCCCTCCTTGTCACATCACTTAGGTTCTAAAAAATAGAAGTTGACCTTAGCCATAATCTAATCATTAGATTTTAGCTAAGTTAACAAGCAAAACATTTAAGTCTATAACTCAAATCTTCCTCTATAAATAGTGCACCATTTTTGTCCTTCTTCTTCACTCATACCTCTTGTGTCTTTCCTTTCTTCACAATGCCTAAAGAGAATAAAACTAATCTAAAATGAACCGCAGAGAAATTAGTGTTTAGGCCAGTTTGCTTTGTCAATCCAAGAACTATCTTTCTCCTACCCCATATCAACCAAGCTCTCCACCATCAGACTACGACATCGGAGCTCCACCAACTTCTTTGATAATCTCTCCACCACTATCTCTAATAAAAAAATTATAAAATTTTTTTTTAAATATAAATTATGTAAGTAATTAAACTCCAATGAAAATTGCTTGCTTACTCCTAAGTCAACTCCTCCTCCATTGACTACCACCACCCGCTCCTACTCAACCATCCAAGCTCACCTCACCGGTAGCTATTAACCTTGATCCCATTGAACTCTTGTTCTCCACTCCACCATCCTCTCCATCTCTCTAATTTGGAGTTATTTTTCTACTATCGTCTATGTGGTTGGAGGGGGCTGGATAAAAATATCTAAAAATCTCTAAAATTGGACTAAAAAATACTCTCTAAAACTCTAAAATAATTAAAGCTCGATATGCTAGGAGATCTTCCACCATCAACAACAAATCCATCACCTCCTAGACCATCCTTTGCAACCATTGAACGTTTGGCAAATGAACCACCTCCTATTCCTCCCATAGACTCTACTTATCCCTCGCCAACTCCGGAGTTAGAACCAACACCTCCTCCTCTCCCTCCTCAATGCTTGCCTCCTCCATCGTCTCAACTCCCACCTCTTCCGCCATTGGGACCTAACAACCCTTTTCCCTTGCTCACATCAGAGATGTATTTGTTGAACATTGCCAAGAGGACTCAAGTCTTGTGATCGGCAACCTCCAAGGAGAAATGAGATTCATTCTCAACAACATTCTCGACCGCCTAAATGTCATAGCGCACAACATCTAATAATAAGACTTAAGTAGTAGAATGAAATAATAAATTCATTAGGAACCTTCGTTAAGAATCTCTTGTCTTATTGTAATGTCTTTATGCTCTCTCTAATAAAATTAGTTGTGCTATATTGTTGTCTCTTTACCATTATAAATTATGTTCAAATTTTCCGTGGACTTTGACTTTTTTTTAAGTCACCGTGGCCAATAGCTAACAACTGGTGCCTTTCATACGACAGCACCGCTACCGGGTACTCAAAACAAAGGGCCCATTTCTATTCTTGCCCCTAACTTTCTTGTAGGTACTCACAAAGCAAGGGGAGCGATCTCATTGTTTATAACATATTTGTTTTGTAGCATTCATCAAGGGGAGATTTCCATTTTGAACAAATACTCTACATTCTCATACATTTGCATTCCATTTTGGTTTCGACAAAAAGTGGGAGAAAAGTAACAAGTTAAATATATAGTCTAATCATCCCTAATATGTCTTGTCATCAACAAAAGGGGGGGGAGATTGTTAATACAATATACCGGTTTTAAAACAAAAAACGATTTACAATCACCTTAGAATAAGGGTTTTATAATGACAAAACATAACAAACACCTCTTATTAAACTCACAAACATGATTTCTTTACTAATCTCCCATCTTTTTAATAAAAACACATGCAACTTGAAAAAGTACACAAATCTTTTTAAACCCTAACTTTACACAAAATCATCTTACACTTATTAATTTAATTATTTCATTTAGTGTAAATGCAGCAAATCTAAGGAAAATCTCATAAGATTACACAAGATATCTCAAGATTTTGCAAATCAAAATCCGGATTTAGTTACTATATTCTGGTGCCCTTAGTTTTGCAAGTCGGTGCCCTCTATCAACAGCACCGGCAGAACCGGCATATAGTAAACTTTTTGGCTATAAATACCAAGCCATTTCTCATGTTTTCACACACCTTTCTTATCTAATCTTCTCTCTAACCAACTAATCTCTCTCTCTCTAGTATCTCTTTCTAAATCTTGTGTAGGTAATTCACTTCAAGAAAGGAATTGCCAAATACGCAAAAGTTTCAAGCACGCCTCAAAAGTGTCTTGATCTTGATTCATCTTACTTCATTCAAGAGATCATCTTGCTATGATTTATTGTTGTATTATTAGTTGTACATCAAGTGTAGTTGTCTTATTATCGATTCTCGTGTGTGAGAAATTCGGTGATCATCTTTGTAACCTATAGAAGTGTACCATTATTGTGAGGCTTCTCCGCCAAGTGAAAGGAGCTCGGTGACTAGTGTTTAACAAACTCTCGAGTAGGTGACTCAGGGTGTGGAGTGGGGCAAGGAAGGTGTCCTTGTAGCCGAACCACTATAAATACTTGTGTCCTGGTGTCTTATCTTTACTCTTACATCTCTTACTTCTTAATTATCAAACATCAATATCTAGATCACTTCACTTAAAGTTTCAAACAAAGTGTTAAACAAGTTTTAAAAGGCCAAATATTTTAGAAAACTATTCAACCCCCCCCCCCTCTAGTTTTCTACATTATTTTTCTTAAAGACTAACATTCTAGCTTCTACAGATTCTAAACCAGTTTTATAAGAGACATCACTTATCCTAGCTGTTCTTAAGTCTTTAACTAATTGTTCATTTTGTTCTTTTAGATCTTTTACACATTCTAAACAAGATGAACAACAATTTGAGTCATTAGATACCTCAGAGTTTGTAGAAGAACTTGAACTTGTTGAGGAATAAGCCATGAGAGCAAAATTGGTTACAATCATAGCCAAAGCCATCACACTAAGACATTAAGGCATTTGAAGTAGCTGTCTCAACTGGCACAGTTCTTCTAGTAGGCCCCCTGTTCCTGCTATCTTGATTTTTGGGTTCCCTACACTCCCTTGCAAAATGTCCTTTCTTATGGCAGTTGAAACACTCCACTTTGGACTTGTCAAACCCAATTCTTTCTTTGTTAGCCATGTCTAGCTTTCTTCCAGTATTCTTCAGGAATCTTTTTGCCCTCATAGTCAGCATAGCAATGTTCCACCTCAAGTCCATCTCTTCTAGATCATCAGGATTGATTTGTTGTAGATCTTTATTAATAAGTTGTGGAATACTTGGTTGGCTAGCAAAGAAGGAATAAATCACAACATCACTTAAATTTTCAATAGTTTTTGAGCTATCAGCAGCACCCAGAGTGCTAGCAGTATTAACACCCTAAGCAGTATTAACTACTCTAGTTGCACTGTTAGTGCTGCTAAAGGACAGAAAGGCTACATTGTGTGAGTTTGTAGTTGAGCTAGATGTCCCCTTGACCTCTGATTCATAAGCCTTCAGGTTGTTGAAGAAGTTATCCAAACTTAATGTTTCAATCTCTAGTTTTTCCTCCACACAATAGTATGCATAGTCCATTCTTGTGATAAACTTCTCAAGAACTTCTGATTGATGTCTTCTTGAGGGATAACTTCACCATGCATCTCCAGTTGAATAATTAGCTTTTGAAGCCTTTCATAGGTTTGTTCAATCACCTCTGTGCTAGATGCAGCAAAGTTTTCATACTGCTGGTTTAGAAGATTTTTTTAACTTTCTTTGTAGCAGTATTACCTCCAAATATGTTCTTAATTGCCCCTGCAAACCAAAATCAGTGTCGCTAGACCTTTGTATGAGTTGAGCTTTAATTGTGCTCATTAAGATGTAGGATAATCAACAAAAGTGTTCTTGACTTCATTATGCCCCTTCTTTATGCCTTCTCTTTCAAAACTTGTTAGGAGGCTTAACTGTCTCCTTACCGTCAACAGTTTTTGTTACTATGGGTGCATTACCATTTTCTACAATCTCCTATAGAGTGTAATCAATGCACTGTAGGAAATGCTCCATCCTCATCTTCCAGAGATCATACTCACCAGGTTGGAGTATGGATAGCTTGATGGTTTGAGTAGATTAAGAATCCATTGTGTTAGGTTTAAGAAAAAGACTCGGTCACCCCCGTATAATTTCTTATTTAGCTTTGCTGTGGTTTTGTTAGTAATAGTATGATTTATGGTGTGGGTCAGGTCTTTACCCACTGTAAGCCCACACCATAGCCCATTTTATGAGGCATTTTGTAAGACATATTTAAACCCTCTCCACACATGGAGAGGGTGTTGGAAGAAATCATTTTACACACACTCTTTAGTGTGTTTTACATATTCTCTCCATCCATCTCTCTCTCTCTAACTTTCTCTCTCTAGTTTATATTGTGTGAAATATTGAGATCCTACAATTGGTATCAAGAGCAAGGGGTGGATTAAGTGATTTTGTGGTTTGTTTTATAGCTTATTCGAGTTGCTTATCGGTTCATTTCTTCTTCTTTTTTTTCTTCTTTTTTCTTCTTCTTTTCGTAGTCTAGATTTAAAGTTTGTTAAGTTTAGCTTATTTTTATTCTTCTTTTTCGTAGCTCATATTTACAAACAATAAGGTTACTCAATCTTTGGGCTAATTTTTTATTTTTTTTGTTTTGTTTCCACAACATCAAAACTATTTTCAAACATCTTTTATAAAAATCAGTTTAATGTCAGATTTCATAGAAAAAGGGGGTGCTTGATATGTTTGACCATATCCACAATTTTGGCGTCAAACTTTAGTACTCATCAACATTAAGTGGCCAAATACATTTGTCATATATATATTTATGTCTCTTGTAGTTTTCGTTTTGTGGGTGTTCTTAGTTGCGTTTTGGTAGTTTTCCATCTGTGGAATAGAGACAAACTGGTTGCGTTTTGTGGTGGAGACAAAGAAGTACAACTCGAAAGCGACCTTGAAAAGGACATTTGAACCATGCGTTTTGTCTAATCCTTGTTTTTTAGGTTGCGGTTTGCCTATTAGCTAGTACTTCTTGGTTGCGTTTTGTTTTTTTTAAAGATAGTTGCGTTTTGTGTAGTGTAGAAGTTCTTGCGGTTTAGTGTCATTTAGAATTATTGCGGTTTATGTCTTTCTTGCCATTGCGATTTGATAAACAGGTTGCGTTTTGTCTACTACAAAAAACTTGCGTTTTGTCAAGTGATTGAAGACCCTAAATGCAATAATACTAAACGAATCTCTGCCAAAAAAAAATTAAGCATTGCGTTTTGTCTCGTAAAAACCTTTGCGACTTGTGTTTGCGTTTTGTCAAAGATCTTGCATTGCGTTTCTGTTGTTTCTGTTAGAGATACAAGCAAAGACGAGAGTACATTTTGGCTACTAGACGAGTCGAACAACTCAAGAAACATGTATGAACCAAACAACTAAGTATCTTTCGGGTTTTACGGTTTCATGTGTCGGTTAACCACGGGAATTTTAATCACTACTATTGTGATCATGACACTTTTTCGATCAACGTGGTATATTCATTTATTACCGACGATAAACGTACGAGTCCGCGAGCATCAATTTGCAAACGTTCTAGTTTTGTATAAATTCAAATCGATGAAGAAATAGTAACAGAGGAAAAACGTTGGTTTTATTAATTACAATTCTAACTTTATTTTTAGCAACAAGTACTCTGCGTTTTGTCAGTTGGTCCCCCCAAATAGCTTGCGTTAAGCTTATCTCTCTACAAAAACTGTGCTTAAAGGTGTGTTTGAATTCGGTTTTCATGTCAACAAGCTTTATGATTTCTTGTCAAAAATAGTTAATGCTTCGTGTTTGCTTGGTTTTGTAGCTTATTTGGGCTTAACGGGCTTATTTGTTGCTTATTTTTGAAGCTATTTTCTGGGTTTGATTCTTTGTCTTTTGGTTATACACGGTTTGAAAAAGGAACAAAAACAAGGGCAATTTTGTTTGTATTGCAACGAGACAAAACAACAAAAAGTACTTTTGTTTTGTGTAGTGTACAAGTTCTTACGGTTTAGTGTCATTTAGAATTCTTGCGTTTTGCTTCTTTTCTTGCCTGCGATTTGTGTATGAAAGGGTTAATAGTACGAGTAAAAAGCAACGTGTGGTCCAACTTTGTTTGCTAGCCAAGATACAAAAATAGTACAAGCTGCGTTTTGACTTTTCTCATTGCGTTTTGTCTCCAAAAGACTGCGTTTTGTGTCTACAGGTTGCGGTTTGCCTCCAAGAAGGGTTGCGACTTGAAGCATTATGTTTTGCTTCTGAGATTTGATCTTGCATTTTGCAAGAGATTGATGACCCATTTGCAAAAAATTAAAACGAAACTATGCCAAAATTTTCTAAGCATTGCGTTTTGTCCGTGATCTTCAATTGCATTTTGTCTCACATTTGGGATTGCGTTTTGTCAAGCTTCAAGAAATAACATTTTGTAACAACTCCACAACAAGAGAAGTCGAACATCTCTCAAGCTGTGTAAACCAAACAACTCGTTTTAAGTTATTTGGGGTTTTACTGTTTTGAGTGACGGATTACGACAGGACTTAAGACTTATACCATCGTGATCGTGACATCTTTTCGATTAACGTGGAATACTTTTATGATTAGACCCTGGAATTAACATCTTTTAATATTACCCCTTAGTCTTTAAAACACTTTTAAATTTAACCTTTTACTCTAAATCTTTTTTTAATATTAGTCTTTAGGTTAATACATCTTTAATTTTCACCTTCCTTTTTCAAACTCTTTTTACTTTTAGTTATTTATTTTCAAATTTTTCTTAGTTAGTTTATTTATACTTTTCTTAGCCCTTTAATTTTAATCAGTTTTCACCGTTAGTCCTTTTAGCTCAACAAATCGTTAGCAAAAGTTTCAATACTTCAAATACGACAATAATTTCACCAACAACAATTAATCAATATTTCACGGTTTCTTCTTGATTTAGTAAAATCCCGTAAAAGATTATTCTTTTATCGGTTTAAGTCATAGATTTGTAAAATCCCGTGAACGTTAATTGTTTCATCATAACCACAACAAAATCACTTAATTTACTTAAGATCCTTAATTTAATTTCACACATTGAATTAGAATGGAATCTTCAAATTCAAATTCACAAGAGAGAGAGTTGTATCAATTGCAACAAATGCAACACAAAGCAAAGGAAAGTTGCATGAAATCTTTTCAACTACTTAAATCACATCTCCAGGTTCTGTCATACAATGATTTAAAAATCAATGGATGTTTCGAACGGGCATTTGCGACACTCTTTGAACAAGATGTTCAGACGTTCACAGGCATAATGTTACTAAACTTGGATCAACTAGAAAAGCAACTTGACAAAGATGAATTTCAAGGAGATAGATCTATGGCTGCCTTTTGCGTGATCAATAAACAATTTTAGATGTTCATCGACACGCAATCCACTTGGGATTATGACAGTCAAATGACAGAAAAGTATTTTGCTGAATACACTGGAATCGAAGTTAAACAGTTTAGAGAAACACTACTCCTACACATGGGTAATGTTAAGAAGTCTCTTGCTGAAAGAACATGTCATAAAAGACAGTATGATAGAAGGATGAATGAAAGACAGATGTAGTGAAGAGAGAGTAAGGTTGTTTCGAGTAAAGTATTGGATGCTAGTTTAGTTGTTACAGAATGCAGTGGGACTAAGTCAGATAAGCATGATACAAGCAGCAGTTCAAGGACTTATATCACACATGCTGTGGATGTAGATATCAGACCAGTAAATGACCAAGTGCTATTTGCTGAGGTACAATTGACTGCTCAACATAATGTCCTTGCTAATGTACAACAGCATACTAATCAATCTGAACCAAGTTATGACACATATCTGTTGGAAAAGGTTGATAGCAATAACACTCATCATTCAACAAATATGTGTCATAGGGGAGGAGAGATTGACCATGATGCTGAACAATATTAAGCAAAAAGTCCTTTGCTTAAAGCTGAGCTTGTCAATTCAAAAGAAATGATTGAAAAAGAAACGTATAATGAACTTTCACGCAGGTTTTTATTACTTGAAAAACATTGTATTTCACTTGAAATTTCAATACAACATAAGGAAGAAAGTTTTCAAAGTAATAAACCATGTAAGAACCAGGATGCTCCTGAGTTTCATGAATTTTTTGAGATAAATGATTTGAAAGCTCAGCTACAGGCCAGAACCACACTAATTTGCAACTTGAAGAATCAAATTAAAAGTATGAAGGATGCAAGTAATGAAGCCAAAGTTAAAAATGATATAGATGTAATTGAAACTATTAACATCGAATTAGAACACAGTGTGGCTAAATTACTGGCAGCAAATGAGCAATTACATAAAGAAAATGAGCATTTGAAACAGACTTACAAAGAACTTTATGATTCAATTAAGAAGACACGCGTTCAGAATAAAGACATTAGTGACTCTTTAATTTCTCAAATTAATCAAAAGTCTGTCAAAAATACTGATTTAAAAGCTCAGATTCAGGAAAAGGTTTAGCACATATGGGAGAGCCTACACTTGAGTCCAAAAGATCACATTTTTTATCACATTTTTATCAGATTTTCTATTTAAATCACATTCTCTCTCTTGATCAAAAATTTCAAACCCTTTGAGATTTAGGATCTCAATTGAT
>BQNB010021522.1:13003-48607 GCA_026074375.1 Tanacetum coccineum
ATAATACGGCTCGTGTTGTGGTGCCATATTTAGCATGTTGGTCTTGTTTGATTGAACGGTAACAGAGCAAGTGAAACAATATTCATAACTAATTGGTAGCAGGCAAGCAAAAGCTAAGAATACAAAATAGATATAAATGAATCAGGTGACCTTGTATGGTTGTAATGTCTAATGCATGTGCATGTGCATAATATATTAATATTATGTAATTGATGATGAATTGATGCAAAGAATGAAAAGGCAGCGAGCAAAGTAGAAGAACAAAAAAAAGACGGTTGTTTTTTTCTTAGGGTTTAGGCGTGTAATTTGGTAGATGATTAGGGTAGGCTCTGATTACCATATTAGAATTGGTAAAACCCTTGGAAGGCTAATTGATTTGCTTGACTACAATTGATAACAACTATCTTATATATGAGATACAAGAGAACATTCTAGAATCATTACCATGGGTTTAGGCCCAATACAAATTAATGACTAATAAATGTCTTGACTTTGAATGTTGACTTGACTTGTACACGGCTAATAATAACTACTGCTACTTTTGTCAAACACCCGATATGTTAAGTAGCTTTTAATAACATTTTGGAGTGGTTATTTTTTATTATTGAAAGCTCTTTTAACAATGAGAGTTCATCATCCTTTTTTCTTACAAAAAATGATACTTGGAGAAACGTTTAGTGTCGGTATTTAACTTTTGTGTCATTTTACCCTAATAATTACGAAACCAAACAATTTTATAAAATAAGAGTGCTAGTTTTGCTAAACACGCCTATAGTAGTGTTATAATTCATGAAGTTTAGATTATGATTTTTGTTTTTCTACACAAACTTCAAAAGATTGGTATGATTTAAATGTCCCTATAGAAGTTTATTTTCGCAGTCTAACCCATCCCTTTTTTCGCATGAAATGTACATAGAACATTGTTTCTTTGCAACCCATACCACTATCAGTAACGATCATTATTTTTTCATTAGTAGTACTTATATGCTTAGCACGTGAGGGTAATGTTGTCCTTTTGCAACTCTCGCTCGCTTACACACATTTGCCACATTACTGTTCACCCAATAGCATCCTGATAAAGCTATTAGTAACTTAAGGATGAAATTTGCAACAACAAATCAATTTTTTTTGTCTATTTAACATCTATCTACCACTTATTTAAGTTAAACAAATCAAACCATTAATTCACACACATACATGAAAGAACTCCCCGGCATTTTCATAAGAAAAAGATGTCTCAGTGTCTTCATCTTGTTATTACTTCTAACTCATATGTAATAGAAAACATGATGTGGTGCATTACCAGATGGAAATAGCCAGAGACTTGCCACAGGCCATAGAGATGATGAATTTGTACCAGGGTTTGCAAACAGGGTATTGGAGAGGTGGAGATGATTGTTAAGCTCCAAACCTTGCATTCGTTGAGAGTTGCAATGGCCAGTATGGTCGAGTTAAAGAGATTTAGACTGCTGACTTGATGAAGGTAAAGATGTTGATGAGGATGGTTAGGGAAATGCATAACAAGCTGCTAAAGAAGATTAAGTTTAAAGTGAGTGACTAGGAGATGTGAGCGGTGTAAAGGATGTGAAGGGATTTATTTTGGTAGGGTTGATTTAGGAATGGTAGAGACTAGTTAGTGGATGGTATGCATGTATGTATCTATGTATGCATGTATATATGCATGTATGTCTGTATAGATGTATGCATGTATGCATGTATACATGCATGCATGCATGCATGTATGTATGTATATATGCATGCATGTATGTATGTATGTATGCACGTAGGTATGTATGTATGTATGTATGTATGTATGTACGTATGTATGTATGTATGTACGTCTGTATGTATGTATGTGCGTATAGACGTACATACATATATGTATGTATGTATGTATGGATGGATGTATGTATGTATGTATGTATGGATGTATGGATGGATGCATGCATGGATGTATGGATGGATGCATGTATGTATGGATGTATGTATGTATGCATGTATGTATGAATATATTCATGGATGTATGCATGTATGTATGCATGCATGTATGCACGCATGTATGCATGTATATATGTATCCATAGACGTATGTACGTATGTACTTATGTAGGTATGTACGTATGTGTGTATGTACGTACGTACGTAAGTACATATGTGTGTATGTATTTATGTATGTATGTATGTATGTAGGTATGTACGTATGTATGTATGTACGTACGTACGTGTGTGTGTGCGTATGTACATACGTGTGTGTGTGTATGTATGGATGTATGCATGTATGTATGTATGTATCCATGTATGTATGTATATACGTATGTACGTATGCACGTACATATGTATATATGTATGTATGTATATACGTATGTATGTATGTATGTATGTATGTACTTATGTATGTATGTACGTACATACGTATGTGTGTGTGTACGTATGTATGCGTGTGTCTCTGCATGTGTATGTGTGTATGTATGTATGCATGGATGTATGTATGTATGTATGCATGTATGTATGTATACATGTATATATGTACGTACATACATACATATGTATGTATGTATGTATGTATGTGTAGGATCCCTTTGCTTAATGGATCTTAACCTTTAGCTTGTAAAGGGTTTGTTGCCTTAGATAAATCTAAAGTAACAATGATGAAACAATGAATAACCACTATTGATTACGCGGAATTTAATCAATAATGTAAAGAAGAACACAATAGAATTTATCAAAACACTTTTATATTAAACTTTGAATCTGCCTAGGTTACAGATTACAAACTATGAATACTATGTGATCTCTATGATCTTCTGTAGAACTATATCTACTAACTATGCCTAGAGTTCCTTTTATAGATCAAGGAAACCCTAATGGGCTTTACAAAACGCGTATAAAGATAATGCATATCCTTTCCTAAGATATCTCATGCATATCTTTAACTCTAACTAATTTCTGCGTAAGCAGACTTAACTATTACATAAACAGTATTAACTATTTTATACTGCCAGTACTAACTATGATAATCCTTCTACCAGTACTAACTAAGATACTAGCAGAACTAACTATAATACACTAATAGAATTAATTCTGTTATACAAAATTCCTAACAATAAGTGACTCGATCCTATAAATTTATAAGCTTTTTTGTTGCACCCGACTATTTCACATGTAAATCATTAGATTATCACAAACGAAATCTGTATGTTTATATATCAGAAGTTTATCTCATGCTTTGGCAAGCGGAAAATTGATTTCATGCATTGGCAAGAAGGGTGAGGTTATAATAGAAAAATAGTTATAATAAAAAAGGTAAGATGAAATCCTAGCCATTGGATCAAATTTTAATAGATTAAAAACCGCGGTGGTATTTTTGTAAATATTGCAAACTTCAGGGGGAAACTTGTTATAATGTAATTTACACATAAAACACATCCCGTCATTTTTCTCAAACCATTTATGGTATCACTTTCTCTCTCTAAACACACTTTCTTACACTAGAAATTTAAATACATCTGAATCATATTTATCTTTATCGAATCGTAACTACATCTAATGACGATCGAATTGTTCGTGCATTGTTCGTGATTAAGACGAATCTATCGCATCTTAAATCGTTCGTAATTACGACGAATCATTCGTGCATCGGCTTGTAAGTTTAGTGGAATTCCTGATATCCATTAGTTGTGGTGTGTGGTAGCAACACCCAAACCCTTCTTAACTCGCCAACATAGTCCACAGTTTCATAAAAACAGTGCTCGCCGCACTGCTACTGATAACTTATCTCTTCTAATTCCCAGCTTGCTTCTGCATACATTTCAAGAGTTTATAGCAAACTTCATTCATGTTTCCATCTAGATGCTTCATTTTCAAGCATCACTTGGCAAAGCCTTCTTTTGACATATGGATACTTTCTTAGCTGCATTACTTATTCTAGTGCATGCTCCAAAGTTAAATAATGTACTTCACACTTATCATAATACCTCCAACTAACCATCTTTTGTTGAAGTGGTAAGCTCCAAATAGCATCTTCAATGAGAGGTGGATCAAACATAGTCCTGAGATCACTCCAAAGCACTCTGTCATACGCATCTTCAGGCCTATTTGTTCCATACTTCTGCATTACCAATCTGTACAACTCTATAATATCCTCTCTTGTGAAGTCTTTAATCATAGCTCCAAAACTCATGTAGACTGTATCAACTCCATTTGCTCTTATTATCTGATAAACACTTCTTTAACCTTGCTGAAATATCTTCCAATTTACCACACTATCAGATTTTGTAGTCAAAGGAGTAGGATTCATAGCTTCTACTGATTCCTCTTTATCAGTTTCTGAATCTTCTTGTGCACTCTTGTCAACATTTATACCCTTTCTAGCCTTTTGCTTCTTTCTTTTTCCTGTTCTTTTTACTTGCTCTTCTTCCTTTACTTCAGCAACTTTTTCTCCTATAGCTGGAACATCTTTATCATCAATCTTTTGTTTCTTTGAAGTTTTTGTCTGAAGCTCTTCTCCATATCTTTTCAATTCTGCCTTTGTTGCTTCATTATTGTATAGGAACAAAAGTATCATCTGCTGAACTACTTTCAAACTCTTCTTTATTCTCTTCATAACATCAACTCGTTACTGAGAAAAGCTTCCAAGTTCCTTGATTCTTAAGATAGTTTGACATATAGATCCTTAACTGTGACTGAGTCATGGGTTTGTTTCTCTTTGCCTTAGCTCTTTCCTCTGCAAAGTGTTTCTTTCTTTGATTCACCATTTTTCGCCTTCATTTAAAAATTTCTTGTTCAAGGCGATCTTATCCCAACAATTCTTTGATAGAATTATCATTTGCATTCTAGCTTGGCCCTAATAGTATACTAGTCTTCTTCTCAGTATAAAACTGAGCTTCAACATTGAATTGAGCTTTTCTTTTCTTTGTTGTTCTGATAAAGCTTCCTCTTCTGCCATTCTTTTAGCTATCATTTTATCTAAATGAATCTGCTTTGCAACTTCTTCATCCAGTTGAGCTTGCAACTTTATAGCCTCTTCCAATCCAGCTTCCTCTTGTCTCATTTGTTCTTTAGTTTTGTGAGTAGCCTGGATATCCTCCTCAACCATTGGAGCCTTTCCTTCCCTTTGACCCCTTTTACTAGTAGTACCAGAATCAACTTTAGTACTACCCTTGTCTGGAGAAGCATTTTCAGAAGGTTGTTCTTGTGCATCCTGAACAACATCCTTTGTTGGAATCCTTGTCCTATGAGGTTGTAGTGGAAGCAATATGTATTCCTAAGTAGGTCCTTTATCGTTTCCTGATGAACTTGCAACAAAAGAATCTTGTGTACCTTTACTCGTTATTTTACCTCCTTTGGGATCACTTCCAAAAACCACAAAGCCTCCATTTAAATCTTCATAGTCTGAAAGATAAGCTTTGTTGCTAGTCATATGGCTAGAGCAACCGCACTATCCACTACTGATGATCCTGTTAACAAGATCTCTTGGATTGCCCTGCCACAAAGGTAAGAGGAAATTAGTATCTCTTAGGGATCCAAGTCAATACTGACTTAGAAATCCCTTTTGGGTCTACATACTCAAACTTCTTGAGCATGTAAGAGGCATTATATTTGTACACATGATCCTGGTAATTCATCTTTGGCCTCCATACCTATTTATCCTTCTTAAGGACATTTTCCACCTTACCACTTAATTACTATCTTACTGGGCCCCCACCCCCCCCCCCCCCCGTCGCCCCCCATTGTCCCAAACGTAGTCATGTTTTTGAATCCACTAAAGTTTGCACTTCAGGTTTTTAAGTCTTTGGGTCTCTATATGGTTGGGTGAAGTAAGACCTTCTTGATTTGTGTGTTTGAAGCTTTTGTCTTACAATGTCCATCTTGGGTGTGTTGGTTCTAATAACATATTAGATTGTGCTATTTTGAGCCAATTGGTAGCAGTACTAACCGGTCACTAACAGTACTAATAGACCTAGCAGTACTAACATTTGATCTAACAGTATTAACTAAACCTGCTCTGGTTAGTACTTTTGATGGGTTAAAGGTCCTTTTTGCATGAGGGTACTTAATTTTTGAAAGTTTGTGATTTACATTTTGACCTTAATCCTATACTGGGTTGTACTTACCCTTCTTTCTAGTATTAACCTACATGATTTTACCCTAGGTTCAGGACTCTTTTGGTCATAGATATCACAGTCTTTTATCAAGTGGCCAATGCTTTTGCAAACAAAACAAGCTTTTATTTTATGTACTTTCTTAAAACCAATCCCTTGTTTTTGTAAAGTTTGACCACTTTTATCAGTTTGACTCCTAACAGCTTGAGTCACATTTGGCTTAACAGAACTAACAGTTTTGTCAGCACACACATCATCCTCATCATCTGAGGTCCAATCCTCAATGATGACTTCATCCCTATTAATCTTTGACTTAGACACAACTATTTCATTGACAAACTTAGGTTTTACTATAGTTGCTTCATTTGTGGTACCTACAGTCTTGTTAGTTTCAGTTGTCTCAGACTCTATGATTTTATTTCTAAAAGCATACTCATCTAGTCCATGGAAGTGATATATTAGGGTCTTGGGGTTAATGGGTCTTTTTATTTTTTTTTTTTTTTTTTTTCTTTTTTTTTTCTTTTTTTTTGGGGTTTGGTTTTTTTTTTTTTTTTTTTTTTTTTTTTTTTATTCTTTATTTCGTTTTTTTTTTTTTTTTCTGTAATGTAGAGGCGGGAATAGCAGATACTCAATTTGCTTTAGCGAACCTATTATTTCTTCTAGTGTGCTATCTTTCATCTCTAGACCTTACCTCAACATTAGTCAACTGTTATCCACTATTAGGTGTAGATTTCTTACCTCCAAATCATCCAATTGGAGCCAAACTCTTAATCCATTTTTTTCATGAGTACTTCATTCTGTCTATTGTGTTTATTCAGTGAGATTTCTTTGATGACCCTTCCACATTTTTCAATCTTGAGTTTCAATTCATCTCTTTCCTTAAGCAACCTTTTCTATTCCAGATTTAAGTGTTAATTTTGTATTTCTCTACACTTAAGTCATAATTTTGTAATATCAGTATCTCTCACCCCAAGCTAATCCATTTATTTTCATGTCCAAGAAATTCTAGCTTAGTAGTGACTCTAGGCTATTTTCTTAACCCCTAATTTCTAGTTTTGGCTTTGTTAGGCGTGTCTCTCTCAAATATATAGTTCTTTTGAAGACATTTACAATGATTCAAGACATTTTGAACATTTTTATACCTCATTTCAGAAGAACTTTTTGGAGAGTTTGTGAAGAGATTGCTATTAATAGCATAGTTGCATGCTCAACTTCATAAGCATTGCTCTAGTCATAGCCTCCTAGACCATCTGGAGCCACTAGTGCCTGAGATGAAGGACTCAGTAGTTTGTGCATTGTCCTGTCACCATAAGGTCTTTCTTCCTTGTTACTCCTTCCAGATCAACCTTCTCTAAGCAAATGGCGCTTTTCTGTGACAGTTGTAGCACTCAATCTTTGATCTTTATAAGAGAAAACTGGTCATTTTCTTTGAAGTCCATCTTTCTTCCTATCCTCTCAAATGAACTTCTTTACTCTGACAGTCAACATAGCCACTGCCAACGAAGATTCCATTTTCCTCTAGTCATCTCATCTCCATTCTGCTAAAAATCCTCATCTCAAGTGGTGGACTAGTTGTTGGTTGTGTATGAAAGGAGTTAAGGCTATATCATGTGCACTTGGAGTCGTGGAACTTGATTAATTTCTCCACCAGCCAGTACTATCCCAAATCTCCACTGCAGTACTAACTTATAGTACTGTTAGTGTTCTTAGAGGAACAAAAGCCAAATTCTAGAGCAGAGTGGAAACTGAAGACCTTTTCAATTCATCTTCATACACCCTAAGATTGTTGTAAAGTTCATCAATATCAACCTCATCAATATCTGGTTTATTTCTCATGATCAATGCTATTTGACTCCATGAAGGAGGAAGACTTCTTAAAAACTTCTGATTAATGTCTTCCTTTGATACATAGGCTCCTGAATTTTCCAGTTGACTTAATGAGTTTCTGATATCTAATCCATAAGTGTGTGTATCTAGTTCATTAGATGTAGTAACTAAATTTTTCAAACTGAGGTTCAGAACATTTTTTTGCATCTTTTTGGATTCCTCATTACCTCCAAATCTAGACTTTATTGTAGCCTACAAAGATTTAGCATCAGGAACATTGTGGAACTTAAGGAGGTACTCATCAGGTATTGCTAAGAGCAAGATGCTCTTAATCCTTTCTTGATTCCTTTTAGCAGCCAATTGTTTTGCAGTCTTAGGAACAGGAGGACTAGATTGTTCTCCTGAAGGTGTAGCCTCATCTTCTAGATCTCCATTGACAATAATATCCCACAGATTTTGATCTGATGTGACAAATGTTGTTGTCTCATCCTCCTACTCCAGGATATGTATTCTCCCTTCTTAATGTTAGGGATCTTCTTAGCAGTGATTGTTGGATGGAGGAGTATCTTGATCATGCATATGTTTGATTTGTAGTAGTCTGATTCACAAGAAGGTTTTCTTTTTTAATGTTTCCTCTCAAGCTTTGATACACTTGTAGGATCCTTTGCCTTAAGGATCTTAACCATTTAGCTGTAAAGGGTTTGTTGCCTTAGATAAATCTAAAGTAACAATGATTAACCACTATTGATTACGCGGAATTTAATCAACAATGTAAAAGAGAACACCAATTCAAACACTTTTTTATTAAACTTTTGAATCTACCTATGTTACAGGATTACCAAATATGTTTACTATATGATCTCTATGATCTTCTGTAGAATATATTCCACTGACTATGCTAGGATCCTTTTATAGAATAAGGAAACAACCTATATGGGCTTTACAAAATGTGTATATAGATAATGCATATCCTTTCCTAAGATATCCTCATGCATATCTTTCATACTCTAACTAATTTTCCCTTTGCGTAAGCAGACTTAAATATTACATAAACAGTATTAAACTTTTTTAATACTGACTGTACTAACAATGATTTAACCTTCTTAACGTACTAAATATCTATACTAGCAAAACTTAACGATACTACTAACTAGAATTAATTCTGTTATACAATTCAATTCCTAACGTGATCAGCTCCTGGGTGTATAGAGTTACTTTGACTTATGGCTGTCGTCCAATAACGGGTTTCTCACTCCCCCTTCAAAGGCACACATATTCGATCCAAGTAATACAACACTCCATCATTCCTAAGTTCAATCATCTCATCCAAACCTTTCTGCAATCTAACAAATTCATCCACAGCCTCCTTCTAAGCCGTCAGTATCCTATCCTTGATACTTGACTAAAGGATCATATTCATAGCTCTAACTCTCTTAGGCTTTACTCTTTCTTTCCTACTTAGGGCATCAGCCACCATATTTTCCTTACCAGTTGGTAGAGAATTTTCACAGTCATATCACCTAAACAGAGTGAAGTTTAGTTTGGTGAATGAATGATTGCAATCAAAATGGAAGATCTAGTGAAAGTTACAAATAGTGAAAGTTTAGTTTAGTTTCGGTTTGTGTTCAAAAATCGAACCGTAAAAACCGAACTGAACCGAACCAAACCAGTTTTATAATAATATATAATTAATATAATATAAATAATAAATAAATAAATCGAACCGTAAAAACCTTGCTAGTTTTGTGGTATGTTAATTCTGTTTGCTGTCCCCCAAAAAAAAAAATTAAGATCAAAGAGCCTAGATATTGTATTAGCTTTGAATAATGAAAATTTTTAACTATTATGATCCTCATTTTAGGGTCACCAGAATGTCACTGGTGTTCCTGCTATCCGCTCTAGTCAACAGGTTCATAGCCTGAACATTGAATGCAATGATCATGTCGGCATTGATAGCTAACGTTTAAAGTTGTTAAAGAAATACTGAAAGAACAACATGAGTTACCATTTTATCAAAGTGGATGTTTATCAAAGATTGAGAGAAGACGATGGAAACACAAGAGTTGTTGGTAAAAGCAGCGTACATGGATTGTTGAGCGCATACCATCAGATTATATGCATTTGGATTTTTATTTGTATACAGAATAATGCAGATTTTACTGAGAGAATAGATGCATGGTTATCAACAATATAATTGTGATGTTTGTATAATGCTCATCATTAATTTAGTGTGATAGCTGCAAATCTATCAAAAATATTGGAATGTGTCTTAGTTATTCATGCTGAATTGTTGTTGCTCACCTTGTACACGACGCACTTAAACAAAATGAGTTCTTTAAGCTAGTTCTTGTTATTTTATCAGTTTGACCCCTTTCAACGAAATGATTCTGTTAGCTAATTAGTGTAAGACACATCGGCTATGACCCATTAAAATACATTTGTGACCCATTCAGGTTTTATTTGCTATATTTGAAATCAACCTCACAGTGCTTGTTTGACAAACCAATATATGGTTTAGTTTAGTAGTTACTATTAGAAAAATACGACCCTTGAATTACTCAATTTAATATGTGCTTTTTGAGGATGCTATAATGTTATCAGGTGCTATTTTCCACAAAATATTGGTGAAAGTGAAACTAACGAGAAGAAGAAAGATATGTTTGCCTATATGCCAAAAGTTCCTTATAGATCCATAAAATGTCAAAGATTCAATGAACTAATCCTGGTCTTCCATCTCTTTTAAATCTACGGTGTAGATTAATACCCCTTTTATTTATTAAAAAAATAAATAATAGCTGTAAGGGTAGGATGGTCATTTGTTTTTACAAATCTATCTCTCTCATTAAGTTTACTTTCTCTCTCTCTATCCTCAAAATCAATCGTTCTAACCATAACTCAATCTCTAACCCTAACCCTAACCCTCAAATCAATCGTTCTAACCATAAAAACAATCATTCTCACCCCTAATTTTACGCCCCTAAAACGATCGATGACTTGATGCTTAGGCTAGAAAGGCGCTAAATCGGGAGGTCCAATCACCTTGAAACCGTCACCAGTTGGCCGCGACGGTAACTTTTCCGAATTAATAGCTTCTTCTTTTTATATGCTTATTTTGCCTTCATAAGGCTTAGTTTTTTATGCTTATATTCTTGTTTCTTTTTTGTTTTTTGTGCTACAAATACGCTTCTTTTTTATGCTTTATTGATAATTTTGATCAGTTTATTAGAGAATGAGTATTTTTCTTGTAATTACGAAATGAGTAGATGTTCTTTGACATGATATTTTTTTTCAGACAATCATATACGATCTAAGGGGTTAAGTTGTTTAATTGAAGAATCATATACATAGAAAATATATACACATATATAATATATAAAGATATATATATATATATATATAGATATATACTACTACCAGATATAAATATATATTTGCTTTTTTTAAGGACATTGCTTGATCGTGTTTTGATAAGAGATTTAAAGTGTTTTTCTTACTTTTGGGGTTATTCTTGATAAGAAATTTAAGGACTCCCTGTAGGTAGTTGATATATTCGCCTTGTTCTGTCAACACACATGTGGCCTGCTAGTTTAAGTCTATGGCGCTGATGTCACGCGGGTGATTTGGGGCGCGCGAGGGAGTGGAGGTCAACTCTAGATCGGGTGAGATTATGGGCGATAGGCGCAACTTCGTTAACATGTTCTGTATTATTTGTGTTTACGCCGTATATAGGCTATCTTTCCACGATGGAGTGACTAACATATATCATCTCACACCCTCGACAAGATTAGCCCTTATACATGTAAACCAAACCAATATCCAACAGTGTTAAACATTCTCTGTGTGTATTTTGTGTTTACAATGTATAAGGAGCTCATCTGTCGTAAGTCTTGCGATCAGATATGTATTTCATGTGGCTGAATTCCTACAGATATGTCTGAGCACCACTGACTTACTCAACGGATAGCGAGTTATACGCGTAGAAAACCCAAAATAATACAGTTGTGCTTTTAGGTTTTTAGATTGACTAGTTCTCATTTATTGATAATATTTTCTGACACACGTATCCTCTTTTTCATTATCCATCTCTACTCAAAGCGCCGTAAGATTACTTCTAAAAGAAAACATACACACCCCTCCACCGCAAAACCCAGGAAAATGCCTTCATAATCAAAAACTTAAATCTCCATACTAAACATGCTCCAATAACCTGGAAGTCAAGATCTCCATAACTAAAATCTCCTGCCACAGCCTATAAATTAAAATCACCCCCTCGCCGCAATCCCATTCTCAAAAGCTGCTAAACATGCTCCCCTCCCGCCAATCCAACACACCAAAAGCTCCCAAGTTAAAAGCTTTCTGAATGTTTAACATAATCTGATCCAAGGAGACCGGTAGTCTGGTAGTGAGAGGGAGGACGTAAAAAATAGGTAGTGAAGAAGAGGGTCGGATGAGACAACTAGCGATAGGATGCTTGCGAAAAAAATGGGCTGATAGAGGAGGAGGATGATCAGAACGATGTAGGGGTGGAATGACGACTGAACGGATGAAAGCGGAGGGTATGAGGCGAAGGATAAAGAAGAGGTGATAGACAGTGACAGTACGACGATGACAAAAAAGGGTGATGAGGAGGAGGAAGAAGGAGAGGATGAAGAGGACCCGATTGTTAAGGATGAAGAATATGAAGAAGAAGAAGAAACCGTGTCTGAAAACAAGCAATAAGAAGAGGAGTACACAAGGGAGAAGGGTGAAATACCGGGCAGGAAGGGTAAAGGGGAGTTGTGAGTTAAAGGGAAAGAAAATCAAGTAGGGATAAAAGGTTGGGAGAAAAATGAAAGAATGATTCTGAGCCTCTTTAATTTTCTAAAGGACGAAACCTTGAAAAGAAGACTATAGTGGTAAAAGGAAAGGTTCCAATAAGCAACGAAGAAAGTTCTTAGTGATAATCAAATTAGGAGGGACAAAGGGGTTTATTTTTTTTGAGTGAGTATCCGCCTTTATTATCTAGGACGTACCTTATCATTTTTTTCAATGCTATTCGTGATGCAAAAGTTAACATGAAGAGGTTTATGAAGGATATTGGGTTTATCTGCGTTTGCCATTCGGTCAACTAGATACTTACCAAAGCGTATAGCAAGGTTTGTAGTTAGAGCTTTTGATAATAAAACCTATAACGTTTTCTACCTTTTTAAACCAGAGTCGTTCATGTGACTGCTGAAAAGGTTCATGAGATTTTAGGGCTTCTTATAGGTGGATTATAGCTTTATGATTTACCCGAGAGACGAGAAGATGATGAGTTTGTTCAGCTTTGGTTGAGTCAATTTGCTCTGAAGAAGAAGAAACAAATCTTTGCCACGATATTTGCGTGAGAAGCTGGAGCTTCTTGGTTCAACTGGAGGACGTCTGACGTTTTATGTGAAAGTTACTTCTTATGCTCCTTTCCGAATGTATGGGCTAAAGCAATACGAGAGTGGCTTTTGTAAATCTTCTCACGTTGTTCGGCGGTATTCGCGTAGACACCAATACTGTTGGACTCTGCACTACATGTGATTTCATTCACCGTTGTCTCTTGCAATCAGTCATTAACCGAGAATACTGTTATAGCGTTTTTACAATGGTCGCATTGATGTTTTCTTGCATTGTATAAAAAAAAGTCGTACTTGTCCTCTTATTGTTCTTGTCACTCTCCACTCTGATTTTTTTTTACATGTTAACCATTGTTTATCACAATGAGGGTATGTACTCTCATTTAATGTATGAATACTTACCACTAACGTTTGTACTTGTTACCTGGTAGTGTCAGGTGAAATCTAATGATTTACAATGTCAATCATATATGGGGGGGGGGGAGGGGGGGGCGGACTATCCCACTCAATCGTATATATTATTTCTCAGCATCATATTTGACTATACTAATAAACCTCTGTTACTGATTGAGTGTGAGACATCTGTATCGCGCCTCCACAAAATTTGATCGCTTCCAATCATTTCCGCTCAAGACACTGCTATCAAGAACTGGATACAACGAACATGGAGTACCCGACGGATTCTTGAGATAGAGGAGAAGCTCTTTTGAAAACTTGAGTTCCTATAGAGAATGAAGTGAAAATGAAAACAAGCTTGAGGAGCAGCAAGGTTTTTGTGAATATGCTTCAGGTTTGACCTCATCTCTGACAAAAAGTTCATTTATAGTATCTTTTTATACACGCTCTTTTCATGCAATTTTGTTTTCTGCAGTGTTGTAAATGTTCAGAATCAATATATCACAAATCATATTATGAAGTTCTTAAACAAAACGTATATTTATACTCAGTACCGCATAACGTTCCCTTTTTTTAAATGTATACATTTGCGAGACTAGTTTGAAGAAAAGCTTCAAGCATCACCCAAGGAGAAGGCTGAAGTTGAAACTCTTTTGAGAGATCAAACAAAAGAGTTTCCGAAAAATGATACAATGTGAAAGCAGTTTATTTGAGCATCTGCAAAAGGATTCTTTCAAGGAGACTGTTTTGGCTTCGAAAGCGAAGGCACATGAAAGCGCACTCAACAATTAATAGCCAAACCGGCTATCTGCGAATACAAAGGAGGCGGGTGAAAAGCCAAAGCCGGTTGAGAATGTAAAGGATTTGGCTGAAAAGCCAAAGGAGCCGGCTGAGAAGGCACGGAAAGCGCCTCAAAATGTAATCCAAAGCAGGCTCTGTGCAAGTACAAAGGACAAGGAAGTTCGAGAAAGCAAAGCTGGTATCTGAGAAATGTAAAGGATTTGAGCTAGAAAATGCCAACGGGCCGGCTTAAACATTGTAACAAGGAAGTTGCTGCAAAGCTAAAGAGTGAGCCGTACTGGAGCAAGGCCACAGAAAAGCGTCTCAAAAATGTAAATCCAAATCGGCTGCTGTGAAACAAAGGAGCGACCTAAAAGGTCTCAATAATACTTTTAGTTTATATTTTATTGCAAAATCACTTCCTAATGATTATGGGAATCCAACGTGGCCTCAATAAGCCCTAAGATAAGCCAAGAAATAGCTTAAAACATAACTCGAATAAGCTATACAGCTACTATCAAAAATAAGCATTCTAGCACATATATTATTCAACCATCACGACCACAACATCAAAACTACAAAAACCCTTATTTTCTTTTTTACTATTCACGAACCAAACGCACCCTTTTCTTTCGTTTCGCTTCTAAAAATTAATTTTTACAACAATCAACTTGTACAACTAACATCTATGCATCAAAATAAACCCAAAAGGACAAACAAAATTTTAATTTGAAAACTTACAAGAAAATCATCAAATTTGTAGATTTTGACACGAACCGGACAACCCAAACGTTGTTTAAATGAATACCCAAACACTAGAATCAACCCCAAATATTTATGTCTTTATGTTTTCTTGATCAAAATTCAAAACTTATGAGTGTGTGTGTGTGTTGTAGGTGGCGGACGAACTATACACACACAAGAGAAGCGTGTGTTTTTATTTTTTGTAAATGGAATGGATTATGATGAAAACAATTCTAGTCGAAGCATATATGTATACATCTCTTAGACAAAGGAGCTAAAATTTAGCCTCCTTGTCTCCCTTTCTAACCATAACCGTCCATAGGATCCAAGGGAGTCCCGTACCTTTCTTCTCGTGTCGAAATCACTTAAAAGCTCGTAAAACTCAACTGTAACATTTACCCCAAAGTTAAAAAGCATTTTTATTCACCTTAAAAATACTTTTCCATTAACTTAGAGTATTCACTTGCCATATTTACACTTTAAACCCTTCGAAATTCAATTTGGACATTAACGGACGTGTCGGACTCGTTTTTCGGCATTTCTCAAAATTTACGAGTCAAACCACCCGGAATACACATAACACAATAATACCTTCCAAAAGGGATTATTAATCACAATAAACCACAATTCATCACATATCTTATAAAATCATCACCGTCAACATGGTACAAAATCTGAATAAAGTGACAAAAGTCAAATAGTTAAAGGACTACTAATGCAATATTCAGAACACAATAAGGGCAAAGGTTACACAACCCGCGAC
The DNA here is from genome assembly GCA_026074375.1 of Tanacetum coccineum. NCBI lineage: Eukaryota > Viridiplantae > Streptophyta > Magnoliopsida > Asterales > Asteraceae > Tanacetum > Tanacetum coccineum. Next base: position 28,977 of record BQNB010021522.1, read on the forward strand.
CCGACCCGGGTAAAATTAAATGTGAGCCATTCATAATCCTTTTCTTTCACGTACACGTGAGGGGTACGTGTTGTATTCACCTTTGTCTACCTCTTCCTCAACCTATGTGTGTGTTTATTTGTGTGTTAGTTACAAACACACAGAAAGTTACTTACAAACACTTCTTCCAAACCCTAGATCTATCATTTGCTGCTTGCTTAGGTCTGGGACCCAAACGTTTCATACATCAGTGAGGTATTTATCACCATATCTTTGCTCAATTACACTCACATAGCATCTAATCTCATTCCTAAGCTATAAAAAGCTGATAATTTTGTAAGAAATCACTTGATTATTTTGATTTGGGGAGTTTTGATTTTGGGTTTTAATTTAGGGGTTTCGATTTATGGATTTCAGTTAGGGTTTTGATTTGGGGGTTTCGATTTGGGGTTTCAATTATCTTTTTGGCATGGTTATTTAATAACTTAAGATATTATTACTGGAAAAGTCTAATGCTTCATTTCTTAGTGTTTTCACAATGAGCCTAACAATTGATGATGTTAACCCATGGACATTGACATACGTTTTCTTAAACGGATATTCGATTATACATTGTTTTCTGACTTCATGTATCCATTGTAGGCGATGAAGACGATATTACATTTGTGGTTGATGGAATGTGGTGGGCAAAATCGGCCTGTATCTTGGCGGGGCAGTATGCCGTCGTGCTTGCAGCCATGGCAGGTTGTGATGAGACGCTTACTTGCTTTTCAGGGTTATTTGAATTGGTTTATGTGTTGTTTCATTTGTTAAACCGTTTGCCACGGGAAGGGTGTTTGCAGCCACGGTGAGTTGGATACTCTTTGTTGATGGGCTTTGTTAACGCTTGGTTAGCGCTGTGTGATTATATACTATTTTCTAACTTCATGTATCGATTGCGAGCAATGAAGACACTATTGCGTTTCGTTGCGGGTGAAATCGGCCCGCATCTTGGTAGGGCAGCACGCCATCGTGCTTGCAGCCATGGCCGGTCGCATTACCTTTTTCCCTATCACGTGTTCGCAAATCTGAACTCATTGTTTCTTGGAAAACACATTCTGTTAGGTGAGTGCGTAGACATACGTGTTTTGGCAAGGTAATCGGTGGTTTGTTCCTGCTTTTTGTATGGTTTTATAATTATAATTAAAAGAGCAAACCTTGTGTAGGGTGGACGGATGGTTGAGTGCGAGAATTTCTCACCTCAGCAACCTCCCTGAACGTAAAGGAGGGAAAGCTGACACATACAAGCCGGTCTAAACAGCCAAACCATTTATCATACGCCACTGTCTATTTTCTCGGTGGAAGATATATCACCGTGAACGTCTAAATGTATATTAAATATCGGGCGATGATGATATTTAGAGAATGTGGTTGTAGCTATGGCTGCCAATGCTGTCTGATGGTGATATTGATTGCAACAGTCTGTGATGAATTTGAAAAGACTCGATTAAAGCCGTTAATGGCCGCGTCTTGGCGGGGTAAACTATTAGGTTTGCAGCCATGGCGGGTGTATCAGCTTTTCTCGATTGTTAATCAATCTAAGCCACATGAATACATCTATCTAATTTTGCAACTTAGACTTTTTTGTGAAGTTAGGGGCGTTTGGGATTGGGATTGGGATTTTGGAAAGTGTAGTTCCATCACTTAGGCTGAGTTTTATCTGATGTGGCGTAATATGTGTCACATGACTTGATCAGTACATCTCAATAATGAAAAACCAGCCAGAAGGATATCTTCTACATCACATGTAGCGGCAAAGAACAACTTGAAAGATGCCCATTCCTTGAGAGGCTTAAAAAGAAGAATTTTGAGGTAGCTTTTCTGATAGTTGCTTTGGGAGAGGTTACTGAGAAACCTACTTTAGAGAGGGTACTCGAAAGAATATTTCTGATTAAAGGTACAAACCAAACGCACCCTTACTCGTCTTTGTTACTATATGCATTCAACTACGATTCTCGACTCTTAAACACACACTTACAATAAATAGTAAAAGCTAAAACTGAAAATAGCTCATTTTGAATTGTGACCCGACCCCCATTTACACATCTGAGCCTATTTATTTTTATTTAATGGATCATTCTGTAATTTGTTGTTTGCATAAAAACACAAAGACTTTTAAGTCGACCCACCAACACCACAATGATAAGTTATGCTTGCACATATCCTAAAAACATACCGACTTTCAAAGTTATGGGTTTTTCTTGGTTACGATCCTTCATTTTCAGGTTTATACGATTACGTTATGTTCGTTCAAGCATTTCAAATTTCCCACCCAAAAAAGCTATATTTAGGCTGTTTGTTACATCGTTTTTTACACTCCTTTTTTAGAGTGGCTATTTTTTTAGTAATTTTGTTGTTTGCTTCGGCTTTTATAGTCGGCTTATGGCTTATTTGGTTTCCTGCTTATGTTTCATAGGCTCACATTTTGTAGTTTATTTTGAAACTTTTTGGCTTATACAAGTTTATTATGCATAATGAACCTACATAAGCCTAAAAGCTTTAAAATAAGCCACACAAAGTGACCTTATGAAACATAAGCCCAAAACCAAATAAGCCATGAGCCGGGAATATAAGCCGAAACAAACACCTCCAATCTGTAAGCTAACATTGGCGACAATGGACACGAATTGTATTAGCTTCACATATTTATTCTGACAAGGGTTAAAATGATAAATCGTGATTTTGGATCTTGATTCAGACATCGACTTCCATTGAAGATAAAAAAATGATTGAGCAACCGTTTATTACTTCAGCAAACTGTCCAATTACTCTGAATAAATATGTGAAGCAGGTCGTCTATCCTTAATGATCCAGCAACCGTTTATCCTTAATCATTTCTCACATATTTATTCTGACAAATGATTTTTTTTGGGGACCTACTGTTTACTAGGACCTTCATTCGAAGTGAGCGGATCTCCTTTTGGTCGTCGAAAAAACGGGTTCGGGGGTTTTTAGGGTACATATTCCTCTCCAAGCTTTTGTAATTCTTTCATTATATATCAGCGGTCTTTCTTTTTTGCTTTTTATTGCTTTTATTTATTTATTTGGGTATGAAATTTGGTGTAAGCAAAAAAGTGTGTCATTTATGAAAACTCAAAAGTCAACCTTGATCAACGATATGGTTTTGCTCTACACGTGAGACAAATCACATGTCGACTACTATTGTCCAACAGAAACTTGCCCTATCATTATTTACTTATCAGCAAAGCTAGCTCTGCCAATATGCAGAGTGACCTATGCACTCCGGAAGTCTGGATCATTTTACAAACTTAGGCATTGTCGTTGCAAGTTTTAACATTGGTGTACTAAATGGACGCTAACACTATCTATGCTGCAAATTAATTGCCACTTTTGACTGTGACATTAATTAGAGGGATTTGTTGAAAGCATAATTCTAGAAGCTGAACACCCGTAAAACTATGTTATATCAATACACAATAAACACATAAGCAGAGAGTTTAATGCGTGTATTCGATGTAGTTGTTTGGAAATTGTGCATGAAACGGAATTATAAGTCGATGCGATAGCCTAATTCACAATCACACTGGCTGTACAAAAAAAATTGCGTAAATTGAGTTTTAAAAGGCCTTTTGGTGTGTTTTGGTTGCGATTTTTAAAAGGCCTTTTGCTTAATTCACAACCAACCGCCCTGTTAAAAGGCCTTTATGTATGTTTTGGTTACTTAATTCGGCATACAAATTCAGTAACCAGAAGGCCTTTTTTTCTGCATAAAAATTCAGCAACCAAACTATGTTTTTAAGACACACTTATGCACAAAAACTCAGCAACCAAACAATCCTTGAAGTCACTTTCCTGGACAGAAATTTCAGCAACCATACAACCCTTTAGAGTCAACTTTTTGCACAAACAGTTTTGCAATCAAACAGCCTTTTAAAAGCATTTTCTACACAAAAAAATCAGCAATAAAACAACCCTTTTAAAAGCATTTTTTCTGCACAAAAAATTCAGCAACCAAACACCCTTTTAAGATCACTTTCTTCACAAATTTCTATGACTAATTTGCTTAAAGATGAAATATGTGCTTCACATGAGACATGCTCAAAGTTATGCACAATATTCTTCACAACTAATATTTGCAAAGATACTCCCTTTAAAAGTCCTTTTTCGCACAACAAATTTCAACAGTGAACCATGCAGCAGACCTGAACCAGAATGTAGCAGACCTAAAAACTCAGCAGTTGTCATTCATAAAAGCGAGCACAAAAGAACTGCATAGAAACGGAACCCCCCCATCCTCCCCCACACATATATATTATATAACGCATCAGACTATTGAAACAGACCTGTTGTAATAATACCGAACATACTATAGTAGAGATACACCAAAATCTCTTAAACATGGTTGAAGTAAGGGATGAATAAGTGTAGGATCCCTTTTCTTAATGGATCTTAACCTTTAGCTTGTAAAGGGTTTGTTGCCTTAGATAAATCTAAAGTAACAATGATGAAATAATGATTAACCACTATTGATTACGCGGAATTTAATCAATAATGTAAAGAAGAACACAATAGAATTTATCAAAACACTTTTATATTAAACTTTGAATCTGCCTAGGTTACAGATTACAAACTATGAATACTATTTGATCTCTATGATCTTGTGTAGAACTATATCTACTAACTATGCCTAGGGTTCCTTTTATAGACCAAGGAAACCCTAATGGGCTTTAAATAACGAGTTATAAAGTTAATGCATTTTCCTTCCTTTGATATTCATGCATATATTTAACTCTTACTTCTATTTCTCTGAGGTATGCACGACTTAACGATTTTCATAAACTGTATTAACTATTTAATACTGCCAGTATAACATGTTAATCCTTTAAAGTACTAACTAAAGATACATAGCAGAACTAACTATAATACACTAACAGAATTAAGTTTGTTATACAAAATTCCTAACAATCCTCACCTAAACTTGAACTTCACTTGTTAACTTTAAGTTTCTTTAGTTATCTTTAATTTGGGCTTTTGAGAATTGTATCCAAGCATGTCTCTAAGTCCTTAGCTTCTTGAATGATGATCTTTTTGATGTTCTTTGAAAGCAAGATCATACTTTCTTTTTATTCTTTGCTCTTCTCTTCCACAGCTACACAGCACATCCAACTAAAGTTGGCTTTATAGTTTTTGCAAACTACCAGCCATCAGGATTTGAGATGCTCTTACCATGAGCCGTTTGCTATGGACTAGTCAATGCTTCATTGTAGTAACAAGGTGCATTGATAACCTTATAGTTTTTAGCAAACTATCAGCTATCAACGGATTTGAGTTCTCTTTACCAGTAGTCGTTTACTCTGGAGTAGCCAACTCTTTATTTTAAAAACATGGTGAGTTGATTACCATACAGTTTTTGGTAAACTGTCAACCATTAATGGATTTGAGAAGTCTTTACCAAAGACCATTTGCTTGGACTAGCAGTCCTTATGCTATTAAAAGCATGGTGTAACTGATGACCATTTTGTTGTGTGGTGGTTAGCCTACACCCAAATGCTTTACTCCATAATAGTCCACAGTTTCCAAAAATATGCTCACTGCTACTGATAAATTCATCACTTTCTTATCCCAGCTTGCTTCTCAATCATCTTTAATAGTTTATAACAAACTTCATCCATTGTTCCATCTAAAAGCTTCATCTTTAGCATCACTTGGCAAGCATCTTTTGACAAAAGATATTTCCTATCATCTTTTGCTGAAGTGGTAAGCTCCAAATAGCATCTTCATTGAGAGGTGGATTAAACATAGTCCTGAGGTCACTCCAAAGCACTCTGTCATAAGCATATTCAGGCCTATTTGTTCCATACTTCTGCATTACCAACCTGTACAAACTCAATAAGATCCTCACTTGTAAAGTCTTTAACCATAGCTCTAAAGCTCATATAGACTGTATCAGCTCCATTTGCTCCTCATTATCTGATAAATACTTCTTTGACCTTGCTGAAATATCTTCCAATTTACCACACTATCAGATTTTGTAGTCAAAGGAGTAGGATTCATAGCCTCTACTGATTCCTCTTTATCAGACTCTGAATCTTCTTGTGCATTCTTGTCAACATTTACACCTTTTCTAGCCTTTTGCTTCTTTCTTTTTCCTTTTTTTACTGGCTCTTCTTCCTTTACTTTAGCAACTTTGTCTCCTATAATGTAAAATCTTATCATCCCCTTTGTTTCTTTGAAGTCTTTGTCTGAAGCTCTTCTCCATACCTTTTCAATTTTGCCTTTGTAGCTTCAAGATTTATAGGAACAAAAGTGTCAATCTGCTGAACTAACTTATCAAACTCTTCTTTAATTTCTTTAAACTTCAACTTCTTTAACTGATAAAGCTTCCAAGTTTCTTGATTCTTAAGAAAGTTTGACATATAGATTCTTAACTGTGACTGGGTCATGGGTTTGTTTCTCTTTGCCTTAGCTCTTTCCTCTACAAAGTGTTTCTTTCTTTGATTCACCATTTCTGCTATTCTTTTTGCAAAATCTTATTCAGGCAAATCCTTTCCCAATACATCTTTTGTCAACTTTGCATTTGCTTCTAGCTTGGCTTTAATAGCATCCCAGTCTTCTTCAATATAAAATTGAGCTTCAAATTGATTTGAGCTTTTCTATTTTTTTTTTTTTTTTTTTCCTTTTGTTGTTCTGATAAAGCTTCCTCTTCTGCTATTCTTTTAGCTACCATTTTATCTAAATGAATCTGCTTTGCAACTTCTTCATCCAATTGAGCTTGCAACTTTATAGCCTCTTTCAATCCAGCTTCCTCTTGTCTTATTTGTTCTTTAGTTTTGTGAGTAGCATGGATATCCTCTTCAATCATTGGAGCCTTTCCTTCCCTTTGACCCCTTTTACTAGGAGTACCAGAATCAACTTTAGTACTACTAGTATTAACTTTTTCAACACCAGTATTAATCTCTTCTTCAGCATCCAATCCAATATTAATATTCTTAGCCACTGATCTTGCTCTCCTCCTATATCTCTTGCCCTTATTAGTTGATTTTTCCTTGCTAACACCCTGAGAAGCAACCTTTGACAATGTTTTAGCTGCCTCCAAGATTATAGGACTGATATCTTATAAATTTTGAGTGTGGGAATAGGACTGACAGCAATGGTGTTATCCATGTTGTGGAAATCAGCCACTGCACCCACATCTTCATCATTATCATAAGCTTCATTGAATATTCCATCATTTGGGAGAGTATCAGAAGCATCTTCCAAGTCAAGCATATTTAGATCAATGGGTAAATCAGCATTAGGAAGAGTAGATACATCAATGATATTTTGCCTCCAAGATAGACAAATGATGATTCATCAGCATTTGCACCTGTGGAAGTACTAGCAGCACTAACATTAGGTGTGTTAGACCTATCAGTACTAACAAATGATCTATCAGTACTAACAAATGGCCTATCAGTACTAAGTTGGTTAATACTGGTAGCTTGAGCTGCCTTATTTTGAGATGCAATTATCATCTTTTCTTCTTTAAAGGCTTGTCTTGATTCATCATTCATAGCATTAGTAACCAATTCTTTAGTAACCACCATCTCAAGTTTATCTTGCCAGACTTGTTCATCTTCTGGCATCTGATGTTGTCCTTCCTTATCAAAAAATCTTCTGAATCTTGTATATCCTTGTTTGGAGAAGCATTTTATAGAGTATTGTGCTTGTATTACCTAACACATCTTACGAAACCTTTGATCCTATGAGGTTATAGTGGAAGCAGTATGTATTCCTGAGTAGGTCCTTTATCTTTTCCTGATGAACCTGCAACATAAGAATCTTGTGTACCTGCATCCACAATAACCTGATTTTCTACACTAACAGGAATATAATTCATTGAATTGGTGAGAAAATCAAGATCAAACATCCAATTTGGACCAGTTCCTGCCACATTTGGTTGATCTTCAAGAAAATTAATGTGCAGATTCTCTTCTACCCTTTTGGTCCTTTTGCTGTATACTCTAAAGGCTTTACTAGAGGTAGAGTATCCAAGCAAATACCTTCATCAGATTTCCCATCAAATTTGCCTAAGGAATCTAAGGTGTTTAAAATAGTCAAAGGGCATCCAAAAGGTCTCATAAAACTAATACTAGGTGATTTACCTATTAATAGTTGATAAGGTGTCTTATTTTGAGGTTTGGTCACTAATACCCTATTTAGTACATAGCAAGCAGTATTAACTGCCTCTGCCTAAAATAGGATAGGTAAAAGTGAGTCTGCTAACATAGTTCTAGCTGCCTCAATTAGGGTCCTGTTTTTCCTTTCTGCAACACCATTCTGTTGTGGAGTTCTAGCTACACTAAACTCCCTTTTGATTCCTTTCTTAGCACATAATTCATTCATAACATAGTTCTTAAACTCTGTCCCATTATCACATCTAATGATTTTAACATTATGATTCAATTGTTTTTCTAAGCCTATGATAAGATTACAAAGGATTTCAGATGTTTCATCCTTGGTAGCTAAGAAAAATACCCAACTAAATCTGCTGAAATCATCAGTCACAACCAAGCAGTACCTTTTCTTGTTGATGCTTTCTATAGAGACAAGTCCAAATAAGTCCATATGAAGTAATTCTAGGGGCTTTCTGATGATTCTATCTAACTTGGCCTTACAAGATGCCTTATGTTGCTTAACACCTTCTGCAGCAAACACAAGTGTGGTTATTACAAAAACTTTTGAAAGATAAACCATAACTAGGTGACCTTTAACAAGTTTATTTATATTTTTGAAATTTACATGACCTAATCTCCTGTGCCATAATTTAGACTCATCTGTTGTTGCATTTGCATATAAACAAGTTATACCTCCAGAAGGAACAATGTTCTTTAAATCCAAGCTGTACACATCATCTTTTCTAGGAGCTCTAAGAACAACTTGACTTTCATCAAGAAGCTTAAAGCTAGGAGACAAGATAAGGCATTTAGACTCAGTAAAAAGGATACTATTTTTCTTGTCACACATTTGTGAGATAGAGAAAAGATTAAACTTAAGTTCATCTACAAAGTAAACATCATCAAAGTCTAAATTAGCAGTTTTGATTTTACCTTTACCCGTTATTTTACCTTCTTTGGGATCACTTCCAAAAGCCATAAAGCCTCCATTGAAATCTTCATAGACTGAAAGATAAGCTTTGTTGCCAGTCATATGGCTAGAGCAACCACTATCCACTACTGCATGATCCTGTAATAAGATCTCTGGATTGCCCTACACAAAAGGTAAGAGAATTAGTATCTCTTATGGATCAAGTCAAATACTGACTTAGAAATCCTTTTTGGGTCTACATACTCAAACTTCTTAAGCATGTAGGAGCCATTATATTTGTACACATGATCCTGGTAATTCATCTTTGGCCTCCATACCCATTTAGCCTTCTTAAGGACATTCTCCACCTTACCCTTACTAACTACTGCCTTTGTCCCAACAGTAGTCATGTTATTAACCCCAAAAGTTTTCACATCAGGTTTTAAGTCTTTGTATCTATAAACTGGTTGGGTGAAGTAAGACCTCTTGATTGGTGAGTTTGAGGCTTTTGGTCCTATAATGTCCAATCTTGGGTGATATTGTCTAATAACACTATTAGATTGTGCTATTTTTGAGGCCAATGGCTTAGCAGTACTAACAGGCCTAACAGTATAAACATGCCTAATAGGCTTAACAGTACTAATAGACCTAGTAGTACTAACATTTGATCTATCAGTATTAACTAAACCTGATCTGGTTAGTACTGCTGATGGGTTAAAGGTCCTTTTTGCATAAGGGTATTTCAAATTTTTTGAAAAGTTTTAGTGATTTACCCTTTTGCCATAATCCCATACTGGTTTGACTACCCTTTCCCCAGTATTGACCACACTCTTAACCCTATGTTCAGGACTCTTATAGAAATCACCGTCTTTTATCAAATGGTCAGTGCTTTTACAAACAAAACAAGCTTTTATTTTATGTATTTTCTTAAAATCAATCCCTTGTTTTTGTAAAGTTTGACCACTTTTATCAGCTTGACTCCTAACAGCTTGAGTCACATTAGGCTTAACAGAACTAAAAGTTTTGACAGCACACACATCATCCTCATCATCTGAGGTCCAATCCTCAATGATGACTTCATTCCTATTAATCTTTGACTTAGACACAACTGTTTCATTAACAGACTTAGGTTTTACTATAGTTGCTTCATTTATGTTACCTACAGTCTTGTTAGTTTTAGTTGTCTTAGACTTTTATATTTTAAATCTAAAGCATAACTCATCTAGTCCTGCACATGATATATCAGCTCTTGGGTATAGTGGGTTTCCCTGTAAATGGAGAGGACGACATGATACTTATTTGCTTTAGTGAACCTATTATTTGCTAGTGTGCTCTCTTCATCACTAGATCTTACCTCAAAAATAGTCAAACTGTTCTCACTATCAGTTTCAGATTTATTACTCAAATCATCCATTTGTGTGCCAAACCCTGATCCATTTTTATCATGAGTGCTCATCTGACTATTGAGTATCTTAGTGAGATTCTTTGATGACCTTTCCATTGTTTCTATCCGAGGTTCAATTTATCTCTTTCCTTAACAACCTTTACTAATTCCAGATTTAAGTTGTTAATTTTTTATTTCTCTACACTTAGATCATAGTTTTGAAGTCATATCTCTCACCCCAAGCTAATTTATTCTTTTCATGTCCAAGAATTCTAGCTTCTAGTGACTCTAAGGCTATCTCATAACCCCTAATTTCTAGTTTGGCTTTGTTATGCTTTTCTCTCTCAATATCATAGTTCTTTTGAAGACATTTAAATGAGTTCTAAGGACCATTTAGAACATTGTTGGTACCTCACTATCAGAAGAACTTGAATGACTTTAAAAGAGAGATGGCATCCAAAGCATAGTTGACTGGTTCTACTTCAAAATCATTGCTCTAGTCATAGCCTCCTAGACCATCTTGAGCCACCAGACCTGAGATGAAGATTCAGTTGTAATGTGCATTGCTCCCGCCAATTTCACCATAAGGTTCCTTCTCCTTGACTCTTCCAGAATTCTATATTCCTCTAGCAAAATATGCTTTTCTATGACAGTTGTAGCACTCAATCTTTAACTTATCAAGAGAAACATGTCATTTTTATTTGAAGTCCATATTTCTTCCTGTCCTCTGAATGAACTTCTTTACTTTGACAGTCAACATAGCCACCTACCATCGAAGATCCAATTCCTCTAAGTCAACTCCATCCATCTGTTGAAAATCCTCATTCTCAAGTTGAGGACTGGTTGTTGGTTGTGCAAGGAAGGAGTAAGTTATATCATGAGCACTTGGAGTAGATGGAACTTGATTAATTCCACCAGCAGTACTAACCCCAAAATCTCCACTGGCAGTACTAACTTCATTAGTACTGTTAGTATTCTCAGAGGAAAGAAAAGCCAAGTTTTGTGAAGCAGAGTTGGAACCTGAAGACCTTTCCAATTCATCTTCATACACCCTAAGATTGTTATAAAGGTCATCAATATCAATGTCATCAATATCTGGTTTATTTCTCATGATCAGTGCTATTTGACTCCATAAAGGAGAAGACTTCTTAAAAACGTCTGATTAATGGACCGTTCCATTGATACAAAGGCCTCCATGAATTTCCAGAAGACTTAGAGTTTCTGAAATCTCTATCATAAGGCACTTATCCAAGTTTCAATTTAATGCATTAACCAAATTTTTTCAAACTGATATTTCAGAACATTCTTTTGCATCTTTTTGGATTCCTTATTACCTCCAAATCCTAGAATTTACTGCAGCCCATAAAGGAATTAGCATCAAGAACAATGGGAAACTTGAGAAGGTACTCATCAGGAATTGCTAAGAGCAAGATGCTCTTAATCCTTTCTTGATTCCTTCTAGCAGCCAATTGTTTGTAGTCTAAGAACAAGAGGACTAATTATTCTCCCTGAAGAGTAGCCTCATCTTCAGATCTCAATTGACAATAATAACCCATAGATTTATGAATCGTTGACAATTATGTCTGATCCTCATACTCCAGATAATCACTAATTCTCCCTTCTTAATGATAGGGAATCTTCCTATCAGTGATAGTTGGTGAGGAGTATCTTGATCAGCCATCTCATTGAGTTTGTATAGTTCAAATCAAAAGAATTTCTCTTTTCAAAGTTACCTCACAGCATCATGGATACCACTTTGTAGGATCCCTTGCTTATTAGATCCTTAACCTTTAGCTTGTAAAGGGTTTGTGCCCTATATAAATACTAAAGAGTAACAATGATGAAATAATGATTAACCACTATTGAATACCGGAATTTCATTAGATTATTCTTGGAGGACGATTTAACCAGTTATCGCATGTTTCTTCTCCACTATTGAGCAAACCAGGGGAGTACTAGTTTCTTTTATTTGTTTTCTTTTCCTTTTATTCATTTTTACGGGTACTTCTATAAAACATTAGGGACAATGTTCAACTTATGTGTAGAGGGGAAAATAAGCCTTAGAAACTATTCTTTCATTTGCCATTCGCTTTGTCCTTGAAATGATGGGTAATATATCAAAACATAGCATAAAAAGGTAATTTTGACCAAAATTTAATTTTTTATGACACATACCGACGAAAATCAAGTATTAATAGCGTCTCATTGATATAAATGTGTATGACTAGCACAAAAACTCTCAAAACTCCACTCTAAAAATGTGTGGTTCGCCTTTTAATCTTTAGGAATTTGGGTATCTATTATTGATACCCAAGATAGTTTATACCTTTAGCTTTCTCAAGTTAAGGAGTGAGCAGTCATATGTATCTATTTTGTCGTTATAGATGTGTACGTGTGGTCTTTGTCGCCTTTTCTAGAGCATTAAGATAGGTATTAAATTATATGAGTGTACCGATAGTACATTAAATTCTAGAACTTGTTTTTATGATGCATCCCGAGACCGCATAGTGAGTATTAGGATTTGCTTGATAAAAGGCATTAGGATTAACCCATGTTTTAAACCTGTAATTGTTATGATGGTCACACCGATCATATAACTATCCCACACCCTTGCCATGCACTTATTTTTAGTGCAGGATACCCCTAGTACAACCCTCTGAGCCTATCCTTTTTCACGGTTCTTGTAATTTTCTAGTTAAGCCAGACTATTAATGAAGAACATTGTTAAATCTTAAACTAATCATTACACCCAAATCGCCTTAGCCTACCTTGTATGTACTCACCTTTAGTACATTATTGTGTTAACCCAAGTTAATTATTTGAGTACACGGTTGCTAAGTCCTTATCCTTGTAAATACAGTTTTGGGACGATTGAGATTCATGGTAGCATTTATTTCGCGGAAGAATAGGGAAGAAAAGTTAAGTCAATACCCCCATATATTTGTTAGATGATCTCCATGTTATTTTGATCCACCTCAAATCGGGTCATTAGTTAGATTGTAAATATTGGGCATCTAAAAAGCTTAAGTGTAGGGGTACGTGTTATAAACCCCATGTTGTGATATATTATGTTATTAAAAAAAGAGATTGATGTAGAGTTGTGTAGAGTTTGTATATCTTCGTCCGAGTCATGGCTTAGCAACTAAATCAGCGTGTATTCGTGTAAATAATTAGCTAACCCTTCCACTCCAAATTCACCCAAGGCCACCCAAATGTATCCCATCCGTTTCCGTTTCCATTATATGTTATCTTACACCTACACTCCACATCCCTTTAAAAATACCTCTTAGATAGTAATGAATAATGCTGGCTCCTTGTGGTGGAGGTTTGGTCCTTTACCAAGCCTATGGTAATTTATATGCTATGACAGGTAATGAGTGTTGATTTTCCATTTCCCATTATGTTATAATTTATTATACAACTGAGAGAAAGATAGAATCCCAAACACTTATGTGAGGTGCTAGTATATACTTTCCCTGTTGTTATTACGAGGTCTAGAAGGTTGTGTTGTAAAATACTTTTAAAGAGTAGGTTAAATGACCCTAATACTGCTATTCTCTAGGTAGAAAAGCCTATTTTCTTGAGGACAAGCAAATCCCAAGTGTAGGAGTATTTGATGAGGTGTCATTTTATACACTTTTTGGGGTCATTTAACCTCCTAAATCATGCATTTATGCCCAAAATAGGTACTTAATCGTTCTTTTTTAGGTATTTAGCATTTGGAAGGCATTTGGAGGAAATACACATGACTTGGGCTCATTAAAAGAAACAGACAAGACTACAAACCAACACCAAGACTCTTCAAGATTTAAAGTCTCAGCGGCTGGAAACGGCGTCACTATTTATACACGACGCCGTCACACTTCATCTAGTGACGGCGTCATAACATCTCTTGACGGCGTCAGCCCGCACCGACTCAACTCGGATCTAGAAGATTCTACTTTATGACGGCGTCACGGTTAAAACGCGACGCCATCACAGTGACCCGAAATTAGGGTTTGTATGTGTAACATGAGAGTAAAAAAGGGAGACAAACCCTAGTTCGTTTGGCAGCTTATTAGGACGATTTTAGGGATTCAAAACCCTATTGTACCTCCTTCAATTCATGTTTTAATCAAGTAAGACTATCTTAATCATTCAATATGTCTTGTTGTTTGATTCTTTATTGTTCTTGCTTTATCTTTAACATGCTTGGCTAAACTCCTTATTGTTGTGTAGAGTCTGTATATCTTCGTCCGAGTCTGTGGCTTGAAACAAAATAAGTGTTATCTCGTGTAAATAATTAGCTAACCCTTCCACTCCAAATTCACCCAAAGCCACCCAAATGTATCCCATCCGTTTCCGTTTCCATTATATGTTATCTTACACCTACACCCCACAACCCTTTAAAAGACCTCTTAGATAGTAATGAATAATGCTTGCGCCTAGCGGTGGAGGTTTGATCCTTTACCAAGCCTATGGTAATTTATATGCTATGACAGGTAATGAGTGTTGATTTTCCATTTCCCCATTATGTTATAATTTATTATACACCTGAGTGAAAGAGAGAATCCCAAACACTTATGTGAGGTGCTAGTGTATGCTTTATTACGAGGTCTAGAAGGTTGTGTTGTAAAATACTTTTAAAGAGTAGGTTAAATGACCCTAATACTGCTATTGTCTAGGTAGAAAAACCCATTTGCTTGAGGACAAGCAAATCCTAAGTGTAGGGGTATTTGATGAGGTGTCATTTTATACACTTTTTCGGGGTCATTTAACCCCCTAAATCATGCATTTATGCCCAAAATAGGTACTTAATCATTCCTTTTCAGGTATTTAGCATTTGGAAGGCATTTGGAGGAAATACACATGACTTGGGCTCATTTGGAGAAGAAACAGACAAGACTACGAACCTACACCAACATCTCTCAAGATTATGTTCTCAGCGGCTGGAGATGGCGTCACAAGATACACGTGACGCCGTTACGATTCATCTAACAACGGTTTCACAAGAATTCATGATGGCGTTAGCTTACACGATCCAACCTAAGATCTAGAATTTTTTGTTTCATGACGGTGTCACGATTAAAACGCGATGCCGTCCTAGCCACTTATCTATATATAGAAAACCAAAATTAGGGTTTTAAGTGTGTAACTTTAGAGTAAAAAAGGGAGACAAACCCTAGTTCGTTTGGCAGCTTATTAGGACGATTTTAGGGCTTCAAAACCCTATTGTAACTCCTTCAATTCATGTTTTAATCAAGTAAGATTATCTTAATCATTCAATATGTCTTGTTGTTTGATTATTTATTGTTCTTGCTTTATCTTTAACATGCTTGGCTAAACTCGCTATTGTTTTCATTTATGATTGTATGAAACCTAGAATGTAGATCTTAGTGGTGTTGCCTCTTGTGATGAATATTCATGTTAGGCTTTAGAAAACTAGCTTTTATCTATATCGTCATTGATATGTCTTGGGAAACATGATTGTATAGAAAGGATAGCATCGGGTAACAGTTTTCATACTACCTTGCCCCTTTTATGGTTGATCTACTTTTAATATATTTCAAATGCATTTAATATACTCTTGGGGGCCTTGTAATAGTCTTCATACTACCTTACTTATGCGTTGCCTCAACGAATATTAAGTAGACTGCAGGTTCGTGTAATCTGTTCATGACTTAGGAAATAGTTATATAGATCATTACAAGTGTGACAAAGCAACAACACTAGGAGAAGTAATCTAGGGAGTAATACATGATTAAATGAATACAATCTTATTAATATATTGTTATCACCATTAGTATAGTTTATTATTTACTTTAATAGCTAAAACCAAACTAACCTCTCAAACCATAGATTTTCCTGCTTTCATAAAATATAAAAACACAAAAATAATCTTTTTTCAACCCCTAGAATTCTGTTAGACCATGATCAAGCCTTCCCAACCTATTCCCCTAGAGAACGATAACAACCCTCGAGTCTTGCCTATACTACTACTACAACGGTTAGATACTCTGCCTGGGGAGTTTTAAAACTTCTTGTAAAAGTCCCTTACGACAACCACATCACATAGGCATAAATGCATATGAGTGTCAAGATATGAGGATGACCCGTTATAGAGAGGCATCAAGATAGGCATAGGTTTGTGCATGGTGAAAGGTGTTTAACCTCCATGGGTCGTAGTTGTAGTAAGTGACTATTAGATTGTAGGGAATGGTTACATGGTGAATCTTCTTGTGAAGATGGCTAGGTGGATGACTCAAGATTGGTAATAGTAAGTATGACTCAGTTTTTCATTTCACTGGTTTAAGGATGTACTAGGACTAGTGATCACTAACAAAAGTAAAGAATAGTTATGAGGTTTGAGTGTATAGTAGAAGTGTATCTTGTGGATTTTGTGTATAATCGACATACGAGTTAAGAGGCTTGAATTAATTTTAGTTTAGTGCACGGGGTGTACTTGAGTTGAAAAGGAAGTGAGTGTTCTTGTAAGTTGGTTTCTAGTGAATAAGAATGATATATGTGAGTTCTTGAGAGTATTTGGTTTAAGGATAAATGTGAACGATTATGTTTTCCCTTCCCATGTAATTCATGCTCATTCGGACGTAAGTGTGGAATAAAAAGAATAAATAAAGACAAATGAAGATAGAAGTCCCGAGCTTGACAGTGTCAAGACAGATGACGGTTAGCATACAACAAACTTCATCCACGAAGTTATGTAGCTCTTCTCGAGTATTGCGAATGTTCATAGAACAATCACACGACGAGGTACGAGGTTGTCATAAAGGTGGTAGTGGAAGAGGTGGATGGAAAGTATTTAACATCTACATTATAATAGAGGCATGATTAAGGTTTTTATGAAACGAATTAGACATGAAAAATGAGTGACATTATTTTTCGAATTAAAAATACTTAAACATTTCAGATGAAATAATTAAGTTTTCAAGATTTATATAGATAAATTTAAAAGTAACAAGACTGTTAAAAGGAGAATGACATGTTTATGAGATTTGTTCCATCATTCCTAGACGTAAATAATTAAATGGTTCACGTTTGATTAGTTTAGTAGGAATGCCGACAATGTTGTCTTTCGACGAAAATTTTTCATTAAAGAAATTTCCTTTTGAACATTGTCGCGAAGGAAATGATGACGGATTTTGATGAGTTTTCATCCTAAGATCGATAGATAAGGTTTGATCCTTATTATGTATGAGGTGAGCATGACGATAAAACATCATGACATTCCTATGGGGATGTGACATTCCTATAGGGATGGAAAGGACTAACAGAAGTGAATGTACTATGTCTCAAGGTGTGTATATTAAAGAAGCTACGAATCAATTATGTAAAAACTCATACGACCTTTGTCACTCGAAGGTTGATGTTAGCTTTTAGCTTTTGGAAGAGTGATCTAACATATGTTGTTAAATGGATTAAATATAAATTTTCAGATATGACTTTTAACGTTTGCAATCGCAAGTTAGAATTACTTGAATATTTCGAACAAAATGTTTAAGTTCTCAAAGCTACTTAGAGGTGAATTAGATTTGTATCTAACCTTACCTTGACAAAATAGTGAATTATTTGGTAGGAAACGAGATGATGAATAAAGAAGTGTGTGTATGGAGACTCTAGGAGATTTAAGACAATTCTGCAACTAGTATAACTTTTTGGATTGTAACACTAAAGGCTGCGTGTAATAAGGGTATAAATTCTAGTGTGAGAAATATATACCTAGATGCATAAAACACATAAATTAAGCATATAAGAGTATTTAAGCATCCATCAAGATATTAATCAAATAGATTAATGTGTAAGACTATATGACATATACAAATTTATGTGATAGGCATACCTAAACCGTTATGCATCAAACCAACATAGTGTAGGTGCACAATTAACAAGCAAGTTATGTAAAACGACGCATAATAAACATGATTGCTTTAAATGCAAACATCTTGTAAAAGATATTGACATTTAGCATTTAAAAGCATGTATTATCTAGATAAACTAATAAATATTATATCAGAATCATTTGACAAAGACAAAAACCTTTATAATAAACATCCATTCAATAACCAAGCAAATAATCATTGATCATCGAAATAATCACAAAGGCATATAATCGTATCACATAGGAATAAGTTATTATCTTGAAACTTCAAAAACACATATGTGAGATGCCACGAATCTAGAAACGTTTGATAAAATCCTAGTTACTACTTGTTTAACGAGATATTCTAATGAAAGACAAATTTCATCAATATAAACTAACGTAAGTTACTACTTGTTTATTTAGTTTAACTTTACCTATCTAAATGTAGCAAAGATGAGATATGATTGATTCTCAAATACTTCATCTAATATGACTCAAACAACCATGGTTTTATGATGGTAGATCTAGATGATATATGTTTTACACAGAATCCTAATAGAGATGTCTTGAATGCTTAAAAAAGCATAAGCAAGATGTTTTAATCTTTTGTTTAAGATCTATAGGTTGTTTGGTTTTGATGGCATATTGCTTGATTTAATGGATCTTTTATATTAAGTCATCTTGTATGTGTAGTTATTACATGATTGAATTTTCAAAAGCTAAAAAATGTGCTTATTTGTGATAATGAAGAATATGTTATATTAAGAGTGTTTTAAGAATGTTCATTTGCATATCTTGTGAAATGAATCCTATCAAGGTTATTTACCTTAATTGAGTTTGTGATTCTTAAATACTATATAATTAAAACGAGACATATTTTGTTTTTTAAACAAATATGCTTTTCTAAAATTATTATCCTTATCGATAGTATATACCCTAATTACACAAGTATTTGAATAAATAAATTTTACTTGTTTATGCATGACACATATTGTGATAGGTTATTTTCAATGCTAATAGCTTATATTTTGAAAACAATATGTAGTGTATTATCTTGTAATACAACCATTCATGCTACGAAGAAAAGAAAATGCATAGGATATACATTATCCTTTATCAATCGTTTAACACGATAAGTGCATGAACTCTTTAGACATAATGTTTCCCAAACATCATGTTATCCTAGGTGAATGAATAATAGTATTATTCTTATTTAGAATTTAGCTAATTGTGAATTTGAGCTTTGAGTTGTGCATGTGCTTATAAGTTGTATGAGCAAAGTTTACATATATTGTTTGTTTGCTCGTGTTTGGTTTTTCAGAAATGACACATTTACCAATTGCA
>BQNB010021522.1:51885-64152 GCA_026074375.1 Tanacetum coccineum
ACATTAGAAACACATTTCGATTGACCGGGTGCATTTAAGATGAATTTAAGAAAAATCGATATTTTTTTTCTTCAAAATTTAACACTATACCGAAAAAAATCCATGAGTGTCCCGGGACCCTATGGGACCCCTCTGGTTCCATCCCTGTATGTAATGTACATGACACAACATATGTTTGTATTGAACACCTCCTCATGAAATAAATACATATTTAATTTGTTAACCGTAAGTTTGGAAGCTAGTTTAATATACTAATGGTTTTCCGAAGTGGTTAGGCAGGGAAGCAAAGTTAGGTCAACTTATTTGACGTTGTTTACAAAGAGACATATATTGGTCAAAAAAGAGCATTTGTTTATGAATATCAAGAATTCCATCTATTATATAAATTGTATCCGAAAAGTACGTTTGTGCATGATAAACGACTTGGTAATTTTGCTTAGAGATAAATAGCATAATGCAATTTACACTAAACAAAAATGTCATTTTTAACACTCTATTTTCTTTAAGCTTCTAGAAAATGTGTCAATTTTTATGAGTTTATATAAATATAGTATACATTTAAAGTGAGAACTAGTTTCAGAAACAAATGTTTCTCATACTTGTGTTTGTATTAAAGAAAATCCACATTTTTAAGCGCAGGGATATTTTATATTTATACATGTACACATTTACAAGTGTGCAAATAAATTGCTTAAACTTCAACACACTTTTAAGTATGTGAGGGAATCACAAAGTTTGCACCCTTCGAGTACTATCGGTAATGTAAAATGTATTTTCTTTTTCTATGAAATTTTCAATTTTAAATACGAATTGCACACCCTTCGTCCGTGTATTAAAAATGTGCATACACCCTTCAACAAAATTATTTTTCCGACATTGCTTGTAAGTTTAAACTCTTTTTACACTTCTAAATGTGAATATTGTGGACAATTATTAGTTAGGAAACTGCTAAACGTAATACTTAAGACTATGTTTATCAAATCCCATAATTTTATACTGCAAATAGTTAGATACTCCTTAATTTAACACACATTTTAAAAGTGTGTAGTAAAGAGTGTTAGCAAACACATATTTATTAAACTCAATACAGTAATCAGGTTTTACGGAGGTTCGCATGCGCTGATTCCGTGATATTCAAAAATGTAGTCGTTAGGTATACACCAGGATTTTCAAATAATGGGTGTTTCACAAATTTTTTCCAAAAAGGTCTTGCACACATGTTTTTTACTCATAAGTGTTAGAATTTTACCATAAAGGTTTTTTTTCTTTCTAAATTCGAGTTCCACTATAAAAAAATAAAGTAGCAAATGATATTATTGAAGGTTGCACATATTAGAAACGACACTTTTTAAGAATAATTTACATTTCATGACGCAAAACCGGCTGTGGCCCGTGCCACACCCAACTCCCACGTGGATCCGTCCCTGGTGGTCGCCTAGGATTAGTCGGCTTGTAATATCGAGTCAGAAACTCAGATAACTAAAAAAATGTACGTAAAAGCGTGTAGATTGAATTCCTTATACACGTGACTCGTATCATATACTATATGTTATTTCAGTTACCTTTTTGGATAGAAAAAGTCGAAACAAAGTTAAGAAACAACCTATCATGAAAAATACAAACAAGATGAAAGAATGAATGACCGTATTCTTCAGAAGGAGTTTCTGTCCTTTCACGTACGTCCATTGACAACGACAACGATACCCAATCCCACTTGAGCAGGGTATGGGAGAGGAGTAAGAGTACTTCCATGAATCTCATAAAATACAAACATATATTCACTTAATTAATGAAACGACTCAAATGGACCACGTAGAGAATTAACATGTACTTATATAAAATTAAGCTACTTTTGAAGAAATAAAAGGTGTTTTATTAGCAGTTAGGGAAGAAAAGTTAGGTCAACTTATTTACTCTTTCTAGCTAGAGAGACAGAGGTCCTATATGGGAATGATTTTAAAATGATCAACACAATATATTGTCAAGGATTTGATGATTTGATCAGTAATCTTTCAAATTGGTTATGAAGAAGATTGAGAGTGTGATAATATATATATATATGCATGCATGATATATATATGCATTCATGATAATTATCAAGGGTGTGTGTTATATTTCTAACAATATAAGGATAAATCGATGAACGGATAATTATGTTATACCACGTTAATTAGATGGAGTGCTAAAGAAGATGATTAAGATAATACGCTTAGGATTAACGACATGAAAGTTTATAAGATCATGAAATATAAGTTATATATGGGCAGAAAAAGTGTAGAAAAACTTGCATATAGGCCGTAGTTTTCGGATATGATTTGGTATGTTTATGTAGATGCATGATAAGCATATATATTGCTTGTAACTTGTAAGTACCTAGATAATAATATGATCATGTTGGGACACACATATTTAGTTATAGATAGATATATCTTGAGAGATTAAGATGTAGGTTGGATCAATTCGTAATGAAGTAGTAGTACCTTGGATGATGACTATTTTTCACAGATTTTTGGCCATATTTTCTCCATTTGTAACCATCATCAAGAATATCCTCACTACTTCTTGTATGAAATGCAACCCTAGATGGAGTCACTTTCTTACCCCTCCCACTTTTCATCGATTTACTACTCCTCGCCGCAATCTTATGATCATCTCCTTCAGACAACCCCCTCGTCCCACCCATCGATCCTTGATGATCCACATTCACAAAACCCGAAAGAAGACTAACCCAGTCCACATTGCTGCTCTCCAAGCTAATATTATTGTTATCGAGCTGATTAGACATGGTACTTAATGGTAACTGAGGCAATACCGGAGATGATGAAGATGAAGGATATTGAAATAAGGGATTATTGATCAAAGGTGTGTTCATATAATCCAATAAATATGGATTAATGTTGTTCATGTTAACATTAACATTAACATTGTTGTCGTTCATAGGAACTTGTGATGCATGTTCATCTCCTTCCATGCTTGATTTGCAAGTAATTTCGTGAGAGATCGATCGAGAAATTTGAATTTGAAGGTTTCTATGGTAGATGAAAGAGGTTCGTCTGTCCCACACACTTGGTGTTATATATGTATAGGATAGGATGATGAGAAAGATGTAGCTAGTAAGTGACTTAACTTGTGTACCTTGAAGAGAACCAACTAAATATTACCTAATTTTGTTGAACTATATACGTTGTTAAAAGATATAGCTAAGCTAAGATGAGAAACTAACACACTTTTCAAATCCATGTGTAAGACTCTCAATACCTAATAGCATCATGCATATTTGCATTTATTTACATGCATGGTGAATATGTATATTTTAATAGTATATATATGTTGTTAAACAACTTGTCCTGTTTATATTGAGTGAGGAGAACACATCAGTCGTTGTTGTGGGTAGTTTGGAAAATTGGTGTTCGCTCTTATTATAAGTCTCACATATTATCCGAAATAATAGTTATTTTATTTGTATTAATTATGACTCAATTTATATATTGTGCTTAATTTCAATGAAATTATAATGAAACCTCTTTAGACAAGATAAAATTAATGAAAGTTATGGTTGTGTCATGACCGTATCAAGAGGCGGACAAACTACAAACATAGCCAAATATTTTTAAAAATATAAACTATAATTTTTTTCGCTAGAAGGACACATGCCCACTCTGCCCCGCATGTTTCGCCAGTGCGTATATCCTTCGATAATTGTCGATTAGATACTAAATAAGCACACGGGATTTAAATCTTATATATATATATATATATATGTTTTCAGTCATTTAAGATAAATATTGTAGTACTGTATTTCTTTTTCAAGACAAAAAGGTATGTTCAAAGAATAAATTTGATTAATGCTTCCATCACAAAGATGGGTAAGTTAGTACATAGAAAAAGTTGTAAGGAAGTTTTCCTAAAAAGTGGAAGGTTTTACCGGAAATAAAAATTATGGGGGGGAAAAAAAGTTTGTGCAATAAATCGGTTTTTTTGTGCATCAAAAATTCGTTTTTGTACCCAACTTCTATTGGATTTTTGCATCAAAATTTTTATTGCGCATCAAAACTATAAATAGTGGAAAATTTTGTGCATTAAAAATTTTGTTTTGGGCATCAAAATTTCTTTTTTGCGCATTAAAAAAACGTATAAAAACTCAAATAGAAAAAATCTTCTTTTCTCAAAAGTTTTATGCACCAACATACCTGATTTAATGGAATTTTTTTGGAATTTTTTGAGAACTTTTTTTAAAAAAGTTTTCTTTTTATCCTTCTCACGAATATTTGTCTTTTTATTTTAACCTTCAATAAAAAGACAAATATTCGTGAGAAGAATAAAAAGATTTTTTTTAATAGTTCTATAAAATTCTGGGAAAATTCCTTAACGATCGTGTATGTTGGTGCATGAAAAAGTTGTAAAGGAAGTTTTTCTAAAAGTGGATAGTTTTGCCGAAAAAAAATTATGAAAAAAACGTTTGTGCATTAAATCGGTTTTTTGTGCATCAAAA
This sequence comes from Tanacetum coccineum, assembly GCA_026074375.1. Classification (NCBI taxonomy): domain Eukaryota; kingdom Viridiplantae; phylum Streptophyta; class Magnoliopsida; order Asterales; family Asteraceae; genus Tanacetum; species Tanacetum coccineum. The sequence continues at coordinate 56,378 of BQNB010021522.1, forward strand.
ATTCGTTTTTGTACCCAACTTCTTTTGACTTTTTGCATCAAAATTTTATTGCGCATCAAACTATAAAAAGTCGAAAAATTTGTGCATCAAAATTTTTTTGTGCATCAAAATTTCTTTTTTTGCGCATTAAAAAGAAAGTATAAAAACTCAAAATTAGAAAAACTCATTTTACAAAAGTTTTATGCTCAACATACTGATTTAATGGAATTTTTTAATATTTGAGAATTTAAAAAAAAAAGTTTTCTTTTTATCCTTCTCACGAATATTTGTCCTTTTATTTTAACCTTCCTATATATATATAATTTAGTTAAAATGGTGTAGGTGCTTAAAGTTGTTAAAGTGAGAAGTAATGTAAATTGGACAAATGTCACATTTATTAATTAGTTGTTGGTCCGTGTACGAGTTGTTGGTTCGTGTACGAGTTGTTGGAGGTTTTGGTTCGTGTACGAGCAGTTGGTTCGAGGTTTTTAATATTACCGGTTCCTTGTGTATCAGTTGTTTATCATGGTTTAACAATTGTTTGTTAACTCGGATGTAACTTATAAGAGTGTATCACTGAATTTGAGAATAAAATGTTTATTTTTATTAATAGTCTTTTGTGAAGCAAAACTATGTATCAGATGTATCAGCTATAAATAGTTACGCAACACGTTTTTTAGTGGGGACGTGTAACATCAATTTTTATGGTATAAGATTTTAATGTCATGTATCTTACTATTAATATAAATCATATGTCAATTTAATAGATGCAATGGTTAAAAATCACTTTTTAATTTTAAATCAACTCTTTAAGCTACTACACCACAATAACCCTCCTCTATATGGGTGAGTATATATATATATATATATATATATATATATATATGTTTTCAGTCATTTCAGATAAATATTGTAGTACTGTATTTCTTTTTCAAGACAAAAAGGTATGTTCAAAGAATAAATTTGATTAATGCTTCCACCAACTTATATACCTGCTTTTTATTTGGTGAAGTAATGTTTTGTTTATAGTGTCAAGATATTGTTATAGATAGAATAAATTAATCAAGCAAGAAATGCTTCAAGGTTACTACTGATCTTATTAGAAAAAGTAGTTCAGATCCTTTGAACCATTTAACTTAAATTTATTTCATTTAGCTTTTGCCCGGTTTTTTTAATTAAATGGCATGCATGCCAAGCTGAGGCAAAAAGTTATGATCTATAAGGCAAACTTTGATAATTTTTTAAAACTACATTACATATATCAGTTCGTTAAGGAGAGCAAATTGCAGAAAGAAATAGTCCGATACTTTAAAATTTTACACTACAATTCTTTTTGCTATGTGGCACATACCCACCATGCCCTTATGTCTCAGCCAAAGCATGCAAGTGAATGTGAACGTTTCTATAATTAAATGGCATGCATACATCTATCTCATGTAAGTGTGAACGTGTCCTTATACGGTTTCAATATTTAAATAAAAGGGTAAATTGTAAATTATGTCTTTAAGGCCGGTGTTACATCAGTTTTCTCTCTCCAACGACCTACAGACGACCTTTTGCCATTATGAGGCGACCTTCATTTTTTTTTTCAATTTAAACTTTTTTTTAATGGTAAAAAAACTGAAAAAAGAAATTATAAAAAAAATTGATCATAAAATACATGTGATAAATTTGAAATATCAAAAAAAAAAAAGTTAAAACAAATTATTGAAACTCAGGCCACCCATTACTTCTTCCCCACATTTTGAAACACACACGTTTTTTTCACATACTATTCTTTCCCACTTTCCAAACCTTTTCCAAACCAGGGTTTTCACAGGAGACACACATCAAAATACACATTTACGCTAGAAAAAAATAAAAAATAAGAAAGAAAGAAGCACATGACAATGGTCGAGCATACGACAAAATTCACTAAAGGTCTCCGGCGACCGACACCGCGACTGAGGTGCCACGCGGTTTATGGACGGCGGACGAAACGGTGACTAATGAGTCGGTTCGACGAGCATAGTGGGCAGCCTAATGTTTTTTGAAATTGCAAGAAAATCTCCTAAAATAATTTTGTTTTGATTTTGTCCATGAAGCTAATGAGACTGTGCAAAAAGACCCACGAAACCAAACGAGTGTTATTTATAAGGTCAAGTGGCCTCACTTGCTCAGCACGTGAAGGTAGTATCGTCATTTCATCGTTCCTGCCAATTTACTCACCTGGCAAACTTCGATTCCCAATGCTAGACTTTCTTTGAAGGACTAAATTTGCAATCTTCAAAACTTGTAACATCATCTCCTAACATCATGCTAAATTACTCATCTAATTAATCCACTCAGAGAATTAACACATAAGAAAACATCACCAATTAAAGTAACAAGAATCATCACACTCTAAACGTCCCAAAAAAAAAGAATACTTTAAATTAGAAAAACACTACTTGTCTATACACTTCAGAATCCTACGAATAAATCTGATAATCGTTATCCTGGCAAACCAAAAAGTTTTGTTTATGCCTGTCATTGATTTGATTGAATTCTTAATTATTAACATTCAAATTTAGGGTCTTGATTTTTTAAATGTAGATTGTGAAAGGTGTAATGGCTTTGAGTTCTAGAAGAGTTGTTTGTCTACATACACAATTATGAGATTTTATGTTGAATTTGAGGGGACGGAGCTTCGGTAAATTTTTGTGGTGTGAGGGGGGCTATAAAATGAATTCCAATAGCAAATAAAGATAGAATTTTATGTTTTAAAAGCTAGTTTTAAGTTTGAAGTAGGAGGTTCAAATTGCCATTTGTATGCATATACTGATCGTGTAGACAATGTAAATCGAAGGGTATAATATAGATAAATAAAAGTTTTGGGGGTTGTGTTATCAGCACTATAATATTAAAAAATATTAAAGTTGACGGTACTATATGGGTTTATCAGTTCATCTTCATCAGTGCAGACTAGAAAACAGGTGACGAACAGAGGGGCATATTAATTCCACTCATTTGAATCATAGTCTAATTGGTGTTACCTTAGCTAATAGGATTCTTTCTTGAAGTGTTAGGTTGGTGTGTTTGGAAATATATTGTAATACAGGTAGTTCAGCGCGGTGTTGAGGGGGGCGAATGCAACCCTCCAGCCACACTGATCTGATTCTTCCGTCACTGTGATTTGGTCCTTGAGGTATGCAAATGGGTTGTTAGTTAACTTTTTCCTTTACTTGTGATAGAAAGGTCTTTTAGTACTAACCGAGATCATATTTGGCATGGATTAATGGAGGAAAAAACGGGCATTCTTTTTTTGTTTTTACCTAACAAATCATTAGAACGGTTTGAAGTTGGACTCACACAAAACAATGATGTTTAATTAAGGAACTGGCTTCAAAGAATGGTTCACTATATTTGTTTGTTGCTTATAAGCAACAAAGGCTAGCTTAAAATTATTTAAAAACATTGATTTAGAGGGTACAAATGGGAAGGTTGTAGGAGGGGTAGAAGACAACGCTACCTTACGTTGCTCTAGTTCAAATCCTTTTCAGGCTAGACCTAAAAGGAAGAGAGATGATAGCAGCGAGATCAAAAAAAATAAAGAGAAGTGTAACCGGATTAAAAAAAATGAAGAGAAGTGGCCAAAATGGGTTGAAAATTTGACAAAAACATTGGCGATGACATGTCCTTGCCAATGTTATGGTCGTTCTTTGACTTTTCCCCTCTTCTTCATTTACACTTATACTTTTCCTCTCATTTTCCTTTTTTGGCGAGGACTTCTCCTCACCAAAACCGTTGGCCAAATAGTTGGCCGTAACTATAGTAGTTATAATTTGATTAGCCGTAACAATAATTTTGATGTGACGTGGCGGAGCTTTTGGCGAAAACATGTCCTCGCCAAATAGTTGTACGCCTTGATCATCTTTGATTACTATTCAAAAATTAGAACCTTGATCTTTTGACAAGATAAAATTATTGAAACGTGTGGCTGTGTCAATATGTCACAACCGTATATCCATTGATAATTGTCGATTAGTTACTAAATAAATATACGGGATTTAAATCTTATATATATTTTTTTGAACGGCGAATTTATTAAAAGAAAACACTAGCAAGAAGCTAGAACATTACAAGGACACAAGGTGGGGATTTTTTAACCAATCCACCCAACTAAACGTAGCTTTACATCTATAACGACACCAAAAGAAAGACGAGAGCACTAGATCATCAAAAATATTCGCCTTGGAAGAAGGAACAACGCCAAAAATCTTCTTATTCCGAAAAGCCCAAATGAACCACCATCACTACAAAAAAAAAGGCATTTAGTGACACAACTTTTAATGACACACAAGAAAAAGTGTAAGTAAAAGTACATGTTTACTTACACTTTTCCGAAAAGTGTAAGTAATAGTTTAGTTTTGCTCACACTTTTTAAAAGATGTAACCAAAAGTCTAATTTTTACTCACACTTTGAAAGATATATTTATGTTTTCAGTCATTTCAGATAAATATTGTAGTAGTATTTCTTTTTCAAGACAAAAAGGTATGTTCAAAGAATAATTTTGATTAATGCTTCCACCTACTTATATACGTGCTTTTTATTTAGCGAAGTAATATGTTTTTTTTATAGTAATAAGATATTGTTATAAATAGAATAAATTAATCAAGCCAGAATTGCTTCAAGCTTACTATTGATCTTATTAGAAAAAGTTGTTCGGATCCTTTGAACCATTTAACTTAAAAAATTTTCATTTAGCTTTTGCCCGGTTTTTTTAATTAAATGGCATGCATGCCAAGCTGAGGCAAAAAGTTATGATCTAGAAGGCAAACTTTGATAATTTTTTAAAACTACATTACATATATTGTCGTTATAGGAGAGCAAAATGAAGAAAGAAATAGTCCGATACTTTAAAATTTTACACTACAATTCTTTTTGCTACGTGGCACATACCCACCATGCCCTTATGTCTCAGCCAAAGCATGCAAGTGAATGTGAACGTTTCTATAATTAAATGGCATGCATACATCTATCTCTGCTAAGTGTGAAAACGGCTTTAAGGCTGTGTACATTCCATTCTTTCGTCCAGCGAACTCCCTACAGACGACCTTTTGCCATTATGAGGCGACCTTCAATTTTTTTTTCAATTTAAACTTTTTTTTAATGGTAAAAAAACTAAAAAAAGAAATTATAAAAAAAATTGATCATAAAATACATGTGATAAATTTGAAATATCAAAAAAAAAGTTAAAAACAAATTATTGAAACTCACATGGGCCACCCATTACTTCTTCCCCACATTTTGAAACACACACGTTTTTTTACACTCTTCTTTCCCACTTTTCACTCACAGTCACAGACACACACACAAACACATATACGCAGAAAAAAATAAAAAAAGAAAGAAAAAAAGCAAAAAAAGTCTTTTAGTGACACTTTTTTTGACATTTTCTGACACTTTTTGTGTGTCATTAAAAGACTTTTTTCTTGTAGTGCATAGACCATAACACACCCATTCTAATAATCTTTTATGCTTAGAAGGCAGCCGTAAATTAGTTATCCAAGAAATCCACTCATCAAAAGAATCAAGCTCCATGTAACTCACATCCCACCAAATACAAACCCTCCGAAAAATAGCTCTAACAACACTACAATTAAAGAACAAATGTTTCGAAGATTCAACACCCGTCTCGCATAGAGGACATAGAATAGAAGGGATATCTATACCTCTACGTGAAATGTTTATGTTTATGTTTTCAGTCATTTCAGATAAATATTGCAGTAGTATTTCTTTTTCAAGACAAAAAGGTATGTTCAAAGAATAATTTTGATTAATGCTTCCACCTACTTATATACCTGCTTTTTATTTAGCGAAGTAATATGTTTTTTTTATAGTAATAAGATATTGTTATAAATAGAATAAATTAATCAAGCCAGAATTGCTTCAAGCTTACTATTGATCTTATTAGAAAAAGTTGTTCGGATCCTTTGAACCATTTAACTTAAAAATATTTCATTTAGCTTTTGCCCAAAGTTATGATCTATAAGGCAAACTTTGATAATATTTTAAAACTACATTACATATATCAGTTGGATAAGGAGAGGAAAGAAAGAAATAGTCCGATACTTTAAAATTTTACACTACAATTCTTTTTGCTATGTGGCACATACCCACCATGCCCTTATGTCTCAGCCAAAGCATGCAAGTGAATGTGAAGGTTTCTATAATTAAATGGCATGCATACATCTATGTCATGCAAGTGTGAACGTCTCCTTATACGGTTTCAATATTTAAATAAAAGGGTAAATTGTAAATTATGTCTTTAAGGCCGGTGTTACATCAGCTTTCTCTCTCTAGCGACCTACAGACGACCTTTTGCCATTATGAGGCGACCTTCATTTTTTTTTCAATTTAAACTTTTTTTAATGGTAAAAAAACTGAAAAAAGAAATTATAAAAAAAATTGATCATAAAAAACATATTTTCATAAGGTAGATCCGCTGGTGTTGAGGGGGCCCGAGCACCCTCCAGCCCCCTGGCTCCGTCACTGTGAATTTGGTCCATTGAGGTATGCAAATGGGTTTGTTAGTTAACTTTTTTCCTTTACTTGTGATAGAAAGGTCTTTAGTACTAACCTAGATCATATGTTGGCATGGATTAATGAGGAAAAATGGGCATTCTTTTTTTGTTTACCTAACAAATCATTAGAACAAGGTTTGAAGTTGACTCACACAAACAATGATGTGCATACATTGAAGGAACTGGCTTCAAAGAATGAGAACGGATCACTAGATTTGTTTTTGTTGCTCAACAAGCAACAAAAGGCTATGCTTAAAATTAATTAAAAAATTGATATTGAGGGTACAAATGGGAAGGTTGGTTGAGGTGGGTAAAGACAACGCTACCTTACGTTGCTACTAGTTCAAAATCCTTTTCAGCTAGAACCTAAAAGGAAGAGAGATGATAGCAACCAGATTAAAAAAAATAAAGAGAAGTGTAACCTTGAAAAGCAAGGTTATGGTAAAAAAAGATCAAAAGAGTGTTGGAATGGGGAAACAAAAGAGCGTTGGAAAAGGAAAAAAGTGAGCGAGAGTAAGGCTGAATTGGGGAAGAAGAAAAAGATTGTGGTACCCAATTACAAGAGATGTGTGAAAAAAGAAAAAGGGATCATGGTTGAAGATGTTGTGAATGTTAACAAGAATAAACCAGTTCTACTAAGGCCTATTGGTATTGTCATTAGAGAGGGTGGTTTTATGAATTGTAAAAGCAGTTGTGGTATATGTGAATGTGAGAGCAATGTCTAAGAGTCTTGAATGTGGGATAAATGGATAGTGGTGTTGATAATGTAGGAGGAAATATGGCTGTTAGAACCAAATTTGTTGTACTTGGTTTAAGACCCATGACAACTTAGATCAACAACCCTTAACCCTTGCCAACTTAGATCAACAAAATTTTTTAACACCTTCAACAGGTGTTAGGAAACCAAGAAGAAGTGACGTTAAAATCATTAATTGCATACTAGATCTAAGAGCATCAAGATTTGTGAAAAACCAATGAAGCAATATTCATATTTTAAGTGGTGTTTATTTGACTAGGTGAGTCTAATAAATTGCATTGCATATTTTGTTAATGCATTGCATTGCATATTATACTAACGGCATTGTATTGCATATTTTGAGTTTGCAAGTATAGTTGATCAGTGGTTCATCCGGTATAAGTTTTTAAAGTTTTAGAAATATGTTGATCTTTTAGGATAATGTACAGTGTAAACAAAAAATAGTGAAAATTTGGTTGTATGCTTTTATGTTTATGTAAACTATATGTTTTAG
>BQNB010021523.1:0-64151 GCA_026074375.1 Tanacetum coccineum
AAGAGACTTAAACCAAATAATCAACTACTTCACGGTAGCTCTTGAAAATTGCTTTTCAAGGTGAGTCGTACTTCGTAGAGACACAAATGGCAAGTGTTAAATCTTTAGTTCGATTTGGGAACCAAAAAGTTCACCGGAAATTGAAATGATAATACCTCCGCTGAGAATATTATATTTTGGTATTTTTACCAATTGGTGACTTTTTTATCTCTTTAATTAAAAAGAAAGATTTTTTTTTATATGTTTTTTTTTTACTTATACTAAAAAGAAAAGGAAAATATTTTTTACTTTTTTATTTTATGATTTTTTTTTGGATTTTTTAATTATAAAACAAGAATGAAACTTTCGAGGGTGAAAGGATCTTCAAACCAAATCAACAAACACAAAACGTAGGAATCTTAAACACTAGTCCCCGGCAACGGCGCCAAAAATTGATCCGTCCAAATCAACACATATAATATATATATAATATATAAAATACGTAATAATAAGGATAGAAACAATTATAGTATAGTATAGTATTACCGTCGGGTTAAGAAATTCACTTTTAACCAAAGTGATGTCTCAAAAACCTCCCGGGTCGTTTCCTCGACGAGAGGTGAATGAAAATCTACGTTCAAATTGTAAATCGAGCTTGAATAGCATAAAAGTTTTTGGTTTGGTTTTCTAAATCTACTTAAAAGGAAAGCATATAAAAGGAAAACTAAACTTTTGGTTTTAAACTATTTTTTTTATACTAAAAATTAAACTAATATTTAAATCTATGAGATTATACTGAAAAATGATCTAAAAATATAAATGACTAAAATGTTTTGCTAAGTGACGTGAAATGTTCATTGAGTGCAGGCTTAGGATTAACGAATTAAAATGACAAGTAAAATAAAATGCTAAAAAATAAATGACAAGAAATTAAATTGCATTAAAAAAAATAATTGACGGAATGTAAATCGAAAAGACAATACTTATGACTAAATATTTTTTAAATCTTTTTAAACCCGCACCTAAATTCCAAATCACTAATCACTTAACAAGCACTAATAAATCTACTCACTACTCATAATGAAATTCAATTTATCAAACATAAAATAAATCTACACTAAGCATGGCAAAAATAGACAAACATATAATAAAATAATAAAACTATGCTAAGTATTGAAAAAGGTTTAGAAAATGGAACCGAATTGGAGACCCGCAATTTAAACGAATACCACCCGGTTTATTTAGCTAAAGCAAATAATTAAATTCAGTCTAGCTAAATAAACCCATAAGCTCCACGCCTCATGAGTTGATCGGTACCAAAATCAACACAAACACAAACTAAAACAGTTTTCATTAAAACAGTTATAATAATCAATTAATCCAATTTGCAATTCCTACTCACTAATACTCGCATGTCATTTGATTAAATGAGATCCAAAAGCTATCAGTGGCCCAACAGCAGCAAATCCAAATGTTCCCCAAATATCAATTCTATATACCAAACGCTAGCCACATTTTTTTACAACTCAAACGAACTTGACTTTTTATTCATGAACTAGAAAAAGATAACAACATTTAACGAGACTTAAGAAACAGAATCACGAATCAAATTTCATTTTGAATAAGCTAAACAAATTGTTTTAAAACTTATAACAAGCTAAAATTTAGATTTTAAGATCTAAACGAGATTCGACTAAACTTATTAGATAGAAATACTTTTTTTATGATTTTATAAAGATCTAAAAGGAGTTTGCTAAATGAAACCACTCAATAAGCTAGACATGAGCTTATTTGAGCTTATTACGTCGATTTGAATTGAAAACATATAAGAAGGAGGTGATTAAGCTTGTAAGAGCTTAATAACCTGGATCTATGATGTTTTTAAAAGATTTCGATCTAATAAGCTGATTGTATAAGCTCAAAAATTAGCTTATCGAAATTAAGCCAAAACAACTTATGATTAAAACCAAACTTTTTATATTAAAAACTTGTTGAAAACACATACAACTTAAACTAAAAGCTTTAAAAGAAGCTTGTACAAAGTTTCCTAAATTAAAAATCTAAATAAGCCGTAGCTTTTACAATAAGCTTAACTAAAAAAACTGAAAATAAAAACTTGAAAGAAAAGTAAAAAAAACTCCTCGTGTGAGGGGAGCGGGTTCACTTTTTATAAGGTGCCAGGGGGTAAAAGTGTAAAATGCACTAATCATTGGTAATTTGATTAGCCAATCATTTGCTCACTTCCTTATTCCCACGGATCGCCAATTTGCAGGAATGAAAATGAACCGTTGATCAATCGACACGTGTAATCCTTGACTGCCTCATTTACACGCACCGTTTTCGTCCATAGGATATTATTTGTTTGCAAATTGATATGCATTTGAGGTGAAATGGATCTAGCCACTGGTTCTCATTATAACAGAAACTTGTCTCATTTGTCACGGAGATACACACGTTATCTATTGACATCTCATTCCGAGATCGTTGATATTGAATAGGTGGCAATCTGCTCCAGCCTCCGAGTACTAAAACCAAAATGCACTAATCGAGTCTAGAGCCAAGAGATCAATAAAAATCTCGTTAGGACACATTCCATTTCAAACACTTGTTGAACATCATCAAGTTTACAAGCTGTTAACAAGAGTCCTACGCAATATCCTTGTGATATTTGCCAGAACATCAGAGTGATACTTTTAGTAGTCACAATGAAGATGGAAATCCTGCTTGAGTCAACCTCAAACAAGCTCTCGGTAGGTGACTTGCGAGATTCTATATGAATCAAACTTGTGACAACTGGATATCGATTTGGTCCAGTAAATGAATTGACGGTTGATGAATTTTGATAAAAGATTAAAACTCCCGATGTGTTACAAAAACGCTTTTACAAGTAATACGTCGATTGATTTTCAAATCAATTTTCTCGATTATCACTAACGTAAACCTGCAGGTTAAAACGGTGGTGACGGTATCCCAATCAACCAAAGTCGATTCATTACCACATATTCATGCTCATTCTACAAAGACAATCTATCATGAAAGCTCAAGATTTAAAGACAAAGACTTCCGCTAACTCTGATTTGAAGCTTTCAAGATAATGCAAAAGTATGAGAATGTTGGTAAAAGACACAAGATCGCAAGATGGCATAGACGTTAAAGACAATGTCAAAGGCTCAAAGTCAAGATCACAAAGCATGAAGGAACAAGCTTACAACAAAGAACAAAGAGAAAGACCAAGACCACATGAGCTTAACGACAAAAGCAATCTCATTGATCTCATGAAGGAGTGTCATCAATGAACTCACTTCAGGGGAGATTGTTAGCCTCAAAATATTGAGCCGAATAGGAAGTTCGTTCATTACGTGTACGAGTCTCGGTCATTTAATTAGTTAACGTTGTAATAGGAAAGCATCAAGAATCAGGCTTGATAGTTAATCTAATATTGTATATGTTTCGGGTTTAATCCCAAGCAAAACCCGAGCCCGGGTCCTAGTCAATTATCCCGAACGTCACTTAATGTGTCGGGGTATATATGTAACTTTTCCTCTTTGGAAAAGTATATATCCACTTTCCTATTTTCTCTCATCTCTCTCTCTCTCTCTTCTTTCTCTCTCTACAAAACAACTCATCTCTCTTTCTCCTTTCTAGATCAAATTCGTGTATGATATATATGTTATGAAGTGTTTACGGGATCCTACAATGTATCAACAACTGCCTTCTTTACTGGAAGGATGACAAGGATCTGACTGCATGTCGAACTTGTGGGATATCAAGATGGAAGGTGGATAATAAGACACATAAAGTGTATGAAAACATTCCAGCAAAGGTAATGTGGTACTTTCCAATTACACCAAGACTGCAACGACTATTTAAGATACAAAGTATTTTAGAAGATTTAGGATGACATGCGACACAAAGGATAATAGATGGTGTGTTACGTCACCCCACAGATTCACAGGCATGGCGTACCATAAATGAAAAATTCCCTGAAATTGCTGAAGATCCAAGAAATCTACGGCTAGGAATATCAGCTTATGGGGTTGACGTCAACACAAGAAATAGGCATCACAATGTATGGCCAGTTTTAACTGTCATATACAACCTTCCTCCACGGTTGTGTATGAAAAGAAAGTTTATCATGCTTTCAGTTTTAATATCGGGATACCCGGGAAATGATATCGATGTTTTTTAGAACCGTTGGTTGATGATCTACATACCTTATTCGAGACAGGGGTTGATACATATGATGTTTCCACAAAAGATAAGTTTAATCTATGTGTCATTGTGTTATGGACAATAAATGATTACCCTGCACTTGTTACATTATGTGACTGCTCGTACAGTGGATTCAAAGGTTTTGTAGTATGTGGGAAAGATATAAATTGTGTTAGACTTTCTGCCCTATCCAAGCAAAGTTATGTTGGTCACAGACGATATCTACCATATAACCATCCGTTCAGAAAGCAAAAGAAGGCATTTAATGGACAACAAGAATTTCTCTCGGCTCTAATTCCAATGACCGGGGAACAAATATACAATAAGGTACTACATATTGAAAATAAGTGGGGAAAATGAAAACGAACAAACAATAAGGCATCAGAAAACCAAGAAGATATGAGAGGCAGAGGTGGGAAGATTCAAAGGCAGAAAAGAAACACTATAGAAGAAGAGGGTAGTTCAAGCCAAGTAAACGGACAAAACGGTGCTTATTGGAAGAAATTCAACATTTGGTATCAAAAACTTAGGTATTGGAGGCATAATTCTGTTCCACATTGTATTGATTTTATGCATGTAGAAAAGGATGTTGTTGTGAGTCTAGTCAGAACTTTGCTACATGTTCCAAGAAAGACGAAAGATGGAGTGAATGCTCGATTGGATCTGGCTGAGTTGGGGGTCAAACCAAAGTTGTTTGCTATGCAAGAAGAAGACAAAACAACACTACCTCCAGCAGGTTACACATTGACGAATGCTAAAAAAGACACCTTTTGTGAAACGTTACACAACATCAGGGTACCACAAGGTTATTGTTCAAATTTCTCTAGTTTGGTCAACCTAAAGGATAGAAAGCTCATTGGCCTTAAATCACATGACTATCACATGCTAATGCAAGAGTTTTTGCCCATTGCAATATGTTAAATCATGCACCCACCCACACGATATGCTATTATTAGGTTTTGCTTTTTCTTTAAATCGATATATAGCAAAGAAATCATATTGCAAGAACTAGATAAGATACAAGCAGATCTGGTAGTGACACTGTGCCTAATCGAGAGGTTCTTTCTTCCGTTATTTTTTGATATTATGATACATTTGGTTGTGCACCTAACTAGGGAGGTAAAATTATGTGGTCCTATATGCTTTCGGAGGATGTATCCCTTCGAAAGATGTATGAAGGTTATTAAAGGACATGTGCAAAACAAAAATAAACCAGAGGGATGCATTGCTAAGGAGACTATTGCGGAAGAAACAATAGAGTTTTTTAGCGAATATCATAAATCCATGGAAACTATTGGTATCCCACCTGATAAACATGAAACTGATGAAAATAAGGAAGGAAAGCCATTGTCGGCTGGCAACTCAAGTGAAGTTTCTGCGGAACTCTTTCAAAAAGCACATTTGTATGTAATATAGAATACAAATGAAATTGTATCGTATATCGAGTAAGTATTGTTGATCCCACTTTAATAGATCGTATTCCTTAAGCTTGTTTAAGTTTTAGTTATATTAGATAAATCTAAGTATCTATAATCTTTTCCATAATCAAATAACTTGATACATATCATATAAGCAGTACTAACTAACAAATAGTACTAACTTATTAACTAGCAGTACAAACTAACAAACAATTAATATTCACTAGCAGTAGTAACTATGTACTAGCAGTAGTAAACACCTAGCATATTTTCTTTGAAGTTCATGAGCAGCATTAAATTCAGCTAAGCAGCATTAACACAAACATGAGTAGCAGTAATCCAAACAACATTAAGAAGACTTTTAATCCCAACAAGTATTACTAACACATGTCTATTTCGTTACTTAAAATGTTCTATCAAATATAATAATCAAAGATATTGTTTCAGGAGACACAAGCAAGTTTTGAAAACAGAAAACCAAGGTAAACGAATAGCATTTCTGGAGAATAAGCACAGTAAATATTTTGCTAAGTGGTTACGCAAAGAGGTAATTAATCGTATGTTATTTATAATTGTTTGTTTGTTGTTCCTTCAATTTGAAGCTAATATATACTTGTAATGAAATTCAGGTTGAGAGAGAGTTAGCGATCTCCAAAGAAAGTGTATCAGAAACTGTAAGGTGGATATCATATGGACCACGCACCACTGTGGTGAAATACGATGCATATAACATCAATGGGTATACCTTTCGTACGAAATGTCATGATGGCAAAGTTTACCAGAACAGTGAGGTTAGTGTTCAGGCAATAGATCTGCACATATCTAAAGAAGTTGCAACCACAAGACAAGCATTTTATAAGGGGTTTTATAAGAGATATGGGTACTAGATTACCGTTTTAGACAAATTCCTCTTTTCAAATGTAATTGGGTTAATCATAGAGCTGGTGGTGTGAAACGCGATGATCTTTGGTATACATTGGTTGACCTGAATAATTTAGGCCACAAGGTTGATCCATTCATATTAGCCTCACAAGCACGACAAGTGATTTATGTGAAAGACCAGATAGATAAAAAATTGTCTATTGTCTTTAAGACATCTCCCAAAAATTACAAAGATACGTATGACGAAGTCGATGAGGAATTTAGTACCGTTATTTACCAGCGCAATGATAACATATTGCCTATGTGTAAATCGACGTGACTTGGGTAATGAATCACGAGATGACTACTATCGAACCGATTGTAGAGGTGTTGTTATACGAAAATCCAAGTGAACCATGTCATGCTCAAGTTGTCACACTCTACCTGTATCATATTTCACCCGTTCTTTTAAAGCATATAGACATTTTATTTTTTGTACTTGATTATGGATTTATGATTGTACTGTGTAGAACCTTTTTTAGCTTTTGTTTTGCTGCAAATACTCTTGTGAAGGATTTCATTTTATTTATTAATTTTTTACTTCCTGTTTGGTTTGTATGTTTATATACGAGGCTTTCAAACCCGAGCGATGCCCCGGATGAGTCATGAAGTTGCTAATAAACTGCTTAATTCTGCTTATTAATCTGCTTATTATCGGCTTTAAAACTGCTTATTAAATCTGCTTATTAAATCTGCTTATTGTCTGGTTTGTGTGTTATTGCAGCTTGCACATTGTATTTGCAGCTTGCATATGCACATTGCATTTGTACATTGCATTTGCAGCTTGCATTTGCAGGCAAGCATTTGCAGATTACATATGCACATTGCATTTGCAGCTTGCATTTGCACATTGCAATTGTACATTGCCATTGTAGGCTAAAGTACTTATTAAAACCTTATTAAAAGTGAAACAAGTTGAAAATAAGCAGAGGGAGAAGAAGCCACGATTTAATAAGCAGTTTCTATAAGCACTCTTTAAGCTACTAGCCAAAAACAATGAAGCTTAAACTTCTATATTACAAAGAAAATGCATTACATTAACGAATAGGTTACTCTGGCAAGATGGTAACCCGCTTGACTTCCGTAAGGGAGGTCGCGGGTTCGATTCTCGCTGGGGTGTAAAATCCTTTTTTATTTTCTTGTTATGAATATATTGGTCACATCCGATTTCACATTTTGCTCTAAATAATAGCCATATGCTGTTTAAAGGGAAGAAATGTGTATTTTGTGTGACTATTGATCATCCAATAGCCACATTAAGTTTATGTTTGTGTGGCCTTTTGTAATATTTAGTCACACAAAGCATGTTTGTTTTGGGTATTTAGTCACATACAATTAAGCATAAAGTGGCCAAAAGTGTTAATAAGTGTGACCATATGGTGTTTAAAGTGAAGTAAAAGTGTATTTTGTGTGACTATTGTTCATCTAATGGCCACATGAATTTTATGTTTGTGTGGCTTTTTGTAATATTTAGTCACACAAAACATGTTTGTTTTGGGTATTTAGTCACATACAATTAAGCATAAAGTGGCCAAAAGTGTTAATAAGTGTGACCATATGCTGTTTAAAGTGAAGAAATGTGTATTTTGTGTGACTATTGATCATCTAATGGCCACATGAATTTTATGTTTGTGTGGCCTTTTATAATATTTAGTCACACAAAGCATGTTTGTTTTGGGTATTTAGTCACATACAATTAAGCATAAAGTGGCCAAAAGTGTTAATAAGTGTGACCATATGTTGTTTAAAGTGAAGAAATGTGTATTTTATGTGACTATTGTTCATCCAATAGCCACATGATTTTTATGTTTGTGTGGACCTTTGTAATATTTAGTCACACAAAGCATGTTTTTTTGGTATTTAGTCACATACAATTAAGCATGAAGTGACCAAAAGTGTTAATAAGTGTGACCATATGTTGTTTAAAGCGAAGAAATGTGTATTTTGTGTGACTATTGATTATCCAATAGCCACATGAATTTTATATTTATGTGTCCTTTTGTAATATGTGACAAAAAGTGTTAATAAGTGTGACCATATGTTGTTTAAAGTGAAGAAATGTGTATTTTGTGTGACTATTGATCATCCAATTGTCACATGAATTTTATGTTTGTGTGTCCTTTTGTAATATTTAGTCACACAAAGCATGAAATTTATTGATGACCGATTTCACATTTTGTTCTAAATAATAGCCACATGAATACTTCACAATGTGACTGTTATGAATATATTGGTCACATATAATCACCTTAAATGTGGCCATAAACATAATTTAGTCACACATTCATGATATGCTATGGCTATTGTAAAGGCTTATAGTCACATGATCGTGCTAGAAGTAAATGTGACTATACACATTAGCTTTTGGCAAGCTAACACAAACTAAACTTTAAACACACATATTAAGTTACGTGACCATATGTACTGGATTTTGGCTACACTTAAATAATGTGTGACAAAACTTTAGTGTGACCATATATGGCATTTGGTCACAGTGTTCAAGTGTGTGACATATATTTGTCACTAGTTATATGTATATCGTGACTAATGATTCAACCTTACTTTTCATTTGCCACGCGTCCCAAATTCATATGTGGCCAAATAATTAGCAAAAGATAGCAGTCACCCTTAAATAATGTGTGACAAAACTTGACTGTATGATTTAGACACATAAAAAATTACTTCATGTGACCATATATGCCAATTTGGTCACATTGTTCAAGTGTGTGACATATATTTGTCACTATTTATATGTATATCGTGACTAATGCTTCAAGCTTACTTGTATTTGTCACGCGTTCCAAATTCATATGTGGCTAAATAATATTACCAGTTACCTTTAGCCACATAATGTTCGAATGTGTGGCAATACAGTTCTAATGGTCACACAATCGAAATTTTCATGTGTGGCTAATTAGTAAATGTTGTCTATTTTGGTACCTTTAGCCACATAAATATGTGAATGTGTGGCCGTTCCATTTTGCCCATGTGTGACCAAATCTACTTTTTGTACTAGTGACATCGCAAGTTAAGAAAGATGAGTCGTGCTATGTTAGACGAGTAATCCATTCCACAAAAGTTTTGGTGTTATGCATTAGATACGGAAACATATATCTTTAATAGGGTTTATATTACAAAATTCATTAATAAAACACCCTACAAAATTCTTAGAAGTAGAAAGCCATCATTAGAGTACTTTAGGGTCTTTGGTTGTAAAGTATTTATACTCAACACTAAAGTACATCTCACTAATTCTACCCAAAGTCATACGAAGGTGTGTTCTTAGGATACTCTCAAACTAGTAAAGCATACATAGTGCTTAACAAGGAAACAATGAGAATTGAGAAATCTCTCAACGTAACCTTTGATGAGAGTTTGCCCGAACCTAAGTCATCTTCTTCGGTAGAAGATGATAGGATCATTGAACCCATAGTTCAAAATCTGGTTAGGTCTTTGTCATTAGAAGCTAATGCCTCAGAGCCGACTTGTCCTAAAAGTCTAAAAGAAGCTAGAGGTTACCCAATAGAACAAGTAATTGGTGAATTAGATAAAAGTACACTTAGGTCTAAGACTAAACAAGCTTAGGATTTTTGCATGACATTTTTAAGTCTAAATTGCATGAGTCTAGTTGTGGTTATTCATGGTTGACATGTACTTTAGGATATTGATTTGAGAGTGTGAGGGGTCAAAAATTAGTGTAAAAGTCTAGAGGTCGTTTGCATACCCTATTAGAGATAATTAAGCTCTTAGAGCTTATGTACTTATATGTTATGTGCTAGGACTTATGTGAAAGGCATGGAAGTTACATTGTTGTTTTAACGAGATGAAAGATAAATGTCAATACATTATTCAAACTATGGTTGACATATCTCGGAGTCAACATGTCAAACTTATGTGCTATGAACAAGAAATTCGATCTCTTGCCAATATTGTGCTAATCATCGCCTTACATATTTTAATATGTGAAATTGACTTATTTGCAACATTACATGTTCTATTCCACATGATAGACATGAAAGATTTGTTAGAAAAATCATTAAAAAATCACTTTGGATCACAACTCACCCTTGTGTTGAAAAGGTTGTATTTGTGTCAACTTGTTTATTCTATGTTAACTAAATGCATATATATAGGAACTGAGACATGAAACTTGACCATTTAATTTCAACTAAACCTCTCAAATCACAAAAGCATAATTGTCCTCCCAATAGAGTACCTTACTTACAAAAGGCATAACTAGCTTAGACTTAAGAAATCAAAAGTACCAAATCTTGTTATCTAATGGTTATTTACCATTCTAAGTCTCATACCTACCCTTATTTGTACATTATAAATAATACTTGAAACACATAATATCATGATCACTTTTTGTGTTCAATCCTCATTAAGAAAATGAATACTAGACATTGCATGAAGCGTGTCACCAATGATAATTCCACTAATACCTACCAACCTTTTGAAAACTGTGACTACCATAAAGGGCGTCAATGTGATAAAAAATTTCTTTGTGTAACAAACTTAAAACAACCTTTCATTCAAGCAAAATGTTTCTCACTTGTCCACAATCTTTCCTCTACCATTTACCCTCGACACATTCAAGAAATCTATGCTAGATACTACTTTGACATACCCATACTAACTCTCCATTTCCACATGTATGGTCACAGCTATTCTTGGGATCTAAGGAAGTTAGGCAGGGTGTTGAATGTATCTTTTAAAGGAACCTTGTTCTTTACCAAATCATCCGACACAAAAGGCTTTATAAAACTTAAGAATTATCATCCAAGTTTATTTGCATGTGACCCCCTAATCAATAGCATCATGATTCAAAACACCATCATGAGACCCTTGTTCCATTATGAAGGTATTCCTTCAAAATCATGGGAGAAACACTAACTTAGTCCTCACTTGAATGCATGGGTGGATGTTCTCTTATCAAACATGTTTGAAAAGATTGAAGCTCAGGAAAGCCTGGCCATCATTATTGGCTACATTCTTTATTGCATCAAAACACAAACTCCTTTCAACTTCGCTTACTTCATAGCTTGAAGGTTGAGTGGTTTAGACTACAACAATGAGGCACTTCCGTATGCTAGGGTCATGACAACACTCTTTGAGTACCTCAAGAACAAACATCCTAATGATGCCTCCTGAATGATTGAAGTGGAAGAAGTGTCTCCCATGTGCCCACCTTTCACCATGGAATCTCTTGAACTCTAAAATATTGCAATTAAAATAAAACTCTACTTGTAATCTCTATGTAATTGGTGTTGACCACCAAAATATGCTTGAATAACATGACTGACTTGCTTGAAATAACTCTCTTTTTTTGTTTATTGTCCTAGTATGCTCAATAAAAAGTAATTAGAGTCATGAATATCTATACATATAAATGTTAAAATGTGTATATGAATATATGCAACAATCATAGTATTAAAAAGCGCGCCTAGGCTCTAAGGCTTAAGCTATAGGTATGTTTTCAAATCGAGGCTCTACACATGCACAAGGCTCACAAAAAACGCAGAGCCTTAGGATTTAGAGCCTTGAGGCTAGGCGCGCCTAGGAAAGGTGACGGATTTTGAAACTTTCTTTTCGAATTTAACATTCATTGCCCTCATATGTTAATAATAGATTACCTAGAGACTAACTAGAAACTAAATAAATCAATCAATTTGAGTGTTTGGTCGTTTAATTCAAGTGTGTGCACATACAGACTCCTCCCTCTATTCTACGCATGAGATAACGTAATCTCGTCATGCCATTGTTTGATATTTCTGGTTTAACTATTCGATTTTTTAGATACATTAATTATTTTAGTGTTATTTAAGTCATCATTAATCTATAGATTTTTGCTTAAATTATTATAATTTACTTTAATTTAATGCGACTCATATTCATGAAGCCCGCGCCTTGATCTGCGCCTTGCCTCAAGGCTCCATAAGCCCTTTGCCCCTTAGTGCGCCTTGAGCCTTTCAAAACACTGGCAACAATGTACAAAGTCACAATAATCCATACTTGTACTTATCCATGTCTCCAAGTTTTCAAATGGTAAGCTAACTCATATTGGACTTGAACATGTGTATATGTTTGTTGCTTATGTTGTTTTGTGTTTGCTTATTGCTAGTTGTAGCCAAGAACACCTTGAAGGTAATGCTCTTGACCCATGGATCCCCACCTTGGAAAAAAGGGGAGCAACGATCTATGGGGAGCATGTATAATGGTATCCATTTTCTCTTCTACAAAGACATCTACCTTCCATTTAAAGACCAAGGTCCCGCCATTTTGATTTGACGAAAGGGGGAGAAGGGAAGCAAAGCTAAGAAGCTTGTTAAACCGGGAAACGCAAGCAATTACGGAAGCAAAGAGCAATAGCGTACATGGGAGTAGCAAAGATATGTAAGGCTCATAAAGCGAAGACAATGTTCAAGCTTCACTAAATTACAAGGCCAAGATCAACACAAGAACTTCATCAACGGCGGTCTTCATCTTCGCTACGTTTGTAATTTTATTAGCTTTCCAAAATTTTATTTGTCATCATCAAAAAGGGAGAGATTGTTGGTGCAACATTGACTAGGATCTCATGTATGATTTAATGATAAAAAATAAATGTTCGCAAAACGTAAAATAACAAATGATAGCCAAAATCCGTAAAACTAGATTTTCACTTCTGGCGCGCTGGTCACGTGGCCAGCGCGCCACTTGCGAATTCTGTTTTTATGAATTTGCTTTTTTCGGCTTTCCTCTTACCTGACACATGTGGAAACTTCAATAAAGGTATGTACATGATATTTGAGCATTTGGGAATACTTCAAATGAGGTTTAGACTTAGAGAGGAGCAAAAACGAATCCTCTCGTTTTTCTATAAAATGCCAACTCAAATATTTTATCAAATGCCTCTAGCCAAGGCCGAAATCTCTTTCTAAACCTTGTATGATCATGTTTTCAACATACCAACAAACAAAAGTATTCATTTGACCTAAATATGGATTTACATTGTTCCTAATCATGTAATGGGTTTTACTCCCTTATTGGTTAAACTAAGTCAAAGGTCACTTTGCATAAACGCATCCTTTCCCGTTATGGGATATGATTTACTTAAGATGCAAAGCACTTTGTTTGTTTCCTTCAAGATGATTAGTGATCAAATCCATTATTGATTATCATGGATTAAATTCTTAATGACTAATTGAGTTTGTGGTATTTGGAGATTAATCATACTTTGACTTTTCTTATCTCCCTACCCATAAATGTTTTTACAAACTCACATGTATTCCTCACATGTACAAGTCTATACTCCTTCTATAAAACCCATTCTTTCTAATCATTTGTTCACCCTTCTTACCTAACAAATGATTTAATCTCTTTTACACACACTCTAAACATCTTCTTCCTAAACAATCCCATAATCACAATACCCACTCTTTCCTCTCTTATTGGCAATGTGATTATTAACCCAAATCAATCCTTTAATTTCATCCTCATCTTCATCTTCAAACCCTCATACACATAAACCTTCACCAAATAAACCCCAAACCTTATCCTTAAAATGCCAACTGACATTCTCTTGCACAATGTACTATCCTTGCACTTGTTGTACCTTATGTTCCTTACATTCGCAACAACATATTCTCCACATCTTTTCAAAATATTCTCCACTACATATCCACTATTTATTCTCTTCTACACAACATTCAAGTTTCACAGACATACATACTTCTTCATCCTCACCCTTAATCAAGTCATTTCACCAATCTAAGTTCCTACACTCTTCTCTTCTCAACCCTTGGATTGTTTCTCAAACAAACATAAAAAAACACAACAAACACACTTTCACCTCTACCCTTGATCAAACCACCTCATCAACCAAACTCCCTCATTCTTTTCTCAACCCTTGGATTGATCTATCATCTCAAACAAACACATTTTCTTTTAGAAACATTCACTTCTCACTCACACAACAAACATACCTCTCTTATCACCCTTAATCTTGTCATATCATATATCCTACTTACCTCTCTTCTTTACATCTTTACCATATATTTTGAAAAAAGATCAAGTGGCCCCCTTATGTCGCATCATGACAACTCATACACACCTCATACATTCTTATCCAACATGTGCTTAAAGATTTTGAAATTCAAATTTCAAATCTTTCCCCCTTTCTCTCAAAGCAAAGAATATTCCAAGAATATTCTCTTATACCCTAACTAGCTATTTCAAATAATTAGTTGGATCCCAACTAAGCTAGTTACACCTTGAGGAATACCCAAACTACCTTTGTCCAATATCTCTTTCTCTCTTTTAACATTTGACAAACTAAAAGTCTTTTAAACGCTTCATAATATTTTTTATCAAATGGCTATTTGAGTTAGTTGACCTTGAGTGTAAGAATGATTGAAAGGTCATAATGTGAAGTACAATTAAGGGTTTAACAAGAGCGGGTAGTTAAAAAGCTAAGAACCTGAAAAATGGTTTTGGGCATCTGGCGCGCTGGCCACGCGCTGACACATGGCCGGCACACCACTTACGAAATACATTAACCAACTTTGGGTTCTTGGTCTATAAATACCCCCTCTTAGCCTTTGTATTCTCACCTCTTGCAAACATTCTTTCCTCTCTTTTCTCTTCTCTAATCCTCTAAGTCTAACACCTTTTGTGTTCTTAATCTTCTATTCTATCATCCATTGAAAAACTTACATCTCCGTAAAAGAGCCACACAAGTACCTAATCCATACTTTTGTGTTTTGTCGAGTGTCTTCTTTCTTATGCCCTTTATTTAGAATCGAGTCTCTAGGTTAGGTTAGGACTTGGTTCACCATCTATATTTTTATTTAATCGAGTTGTAAGGGAAGTCTTGTATCTGTGGGATCAAGCCTAGATCATTAAGGATCTAGTTGGGGTTGCTTCCAAAGGGAAGGCTTTTAAAGTTATAGGTTAAGTCTGTTAGAATTTAGAAAAGACTCGGTCACTTCCAATATTGTAATTTGTAGCTCGTAGTCAATCGTGGTGTAATAGTTAAGCTAACCGGGTCAACATAAGGAGACCTTATGTTAACCATGCCCCAGTCTTATATAAATACCCATCTCCTTCTATGGAAAGGGTGTTGGTCATTTGGATATTTATCATATTACATATTGCTTTATCTCTCTAGGTGATCAACCAATCCTCTTTCTCTCTCTAGATTTTCTCTTTACTTCTCTCTTGGTTTATGTGATTTGATATTCTACAATTGGTATCAGTCGCCATGGGGTGATATTGTGAGATTCGTGTGCGTTTTATCTTGTTTAAAATTCAGTTTGTTTGTGTCTTTTAGGCTCTTGTACAAAATTTTTAAACCATAAGATTTTGGTGTTAAAAACCTTAAAGTTTATGTTTTTAAGCAAGATCTAGCCTAAGGATACTTAGTTGTACAAAAAGAATCAAGAAAAAACGTTAAAAAGGGTGTCTTTTAGGTGATTTTAAGTGTTTTTGCAGAATACGTATTATTGTTGAATCCCGCGGAATATTACATGGGTTGTTTCTGTGGAATATTACACGGGTTGTTTCTGCGGAATATTACACGGGTTGTTTCTGTGGAATATTATACGGGTTGTTTCTGCGGAATATTACATAGGGTGTTTCTTAGGAATATTACACAGGTTGATTCTGCGGAATATTACACAGGTTGTTTCTACAGAATATTACACAGTTTGTTTCTGCGGAATATTACACAGGTTGTTTCTGCGGAATATTACACAGGTTGTTTCTGCGGAATATTACACAGTCGTGTTTCTGCGGAATATTACACAGTCTTGTTTTTGCGGAATATTACACAGTCTTGTTTCTACGGAATATTACACAGTATTGTTTATGAGAATATTACACAGTCTTGTTTCTGTAGAATATTACATAGGTTGTTTCTGCGGAATATTACACTGCACATTTCTACGAAACATTACAATTTTCAGGAAAAGGTTATTTTTCAACGGTTGTCTTGATTTTGTAAAATCTTGTGAAATACTTAGTTATTTTCTCGGTTTAATCAAGATTTGTAAAATCCCGTGAAATACCAATCTTAATCACCTTCAACAACAACTCATTAACACAATTCTCCTTTATCACTGAACGATCAAACTTTATCATTTCACACATTGAACTTCAATGGAATCTTCAAATTCAAATTCAGAAGAGAAAGAATTGCAACACATGCAACTCAAAGACAGGAAACTGCATCAAAAATCCATGGAATTGTTTAAAGAGCTCGAGTCACATCTTAGAACTCTCTATCCGATTAGTGGTTTTTTTGTCACACACAAAAGACTATTTGAAGTTACATTTCGTACATTCTTTTGTGAAGAGCATCAGAAGTTCAGAATAAAGATGTTCCATAATTTAGATCAGTTCCAGTTGTAATTTGAAAGAGAGAATTTTCATGAGGTTAATGCAAAGACTTGTCTAGAAGTTCTCCGAACACAGTTTAAGGAATTTTTTGTCTCAAAAGGGGTAACGTCTTCGGATTATTTGAATCAACTAAATTAAGAGAATTTCAAAGACTACATGGGCTGTGAACCTGAAACTTACAAAAGTAATTTACTCAAGTACCTAGATATACTTGCAAAGTGTATTGATAAAAGAGTACTTAAATATGGTGAATTACGGATGAAAGAAAGTGAAGTTAAAGCAATAAAGGAGACTGAAAAACTATTGAATGAAGCAATACCTCATGAACATAAGATTGAGAAAAGTTTTAAGCTGCAGTCAAAAGATATTTAGATCAATCCGGTTCAAGCTGTGGATGCCAATTTGGTTGTCACCGAAAGTCGTGGGATAGAGTTAGAAAACACCAGCTCAGAGAATGCACTCAGCAAATCAATGAATGAAACTCATATGCAGATGCAATAGGGAAAGGTTGATATGGGTAAAGCATTGGATGTTGGGATGATTGTTACATAAAGTAATGGGACAGAGTCCGACAAGTAAGATACAAGCAGCAAATCAGGGAATGATACCACACATGCGGTGGATGCATATATTAGACCATTAAATGACCAAGAGCGATTAGATGAGGTACAATTGACTGCTCAACATAATATACTTGCTAATGAACAACAACATACTCAGCAATTTGAACCTATTTATGACACATATCTATTGGAAAAGGTTGAAAGCAATACCACTCATGATTCAACAAATATGAGTAATAATGTAGGAAAGACTGACTAGGATGCTGACCAATACCATATTAAAGTCCTTTACCTGCTTCCTTAATTGATCAACCAAGAACTAACTAGTCATACCAATCTCTTGAGGCTGAAAATATTTCTCTCAAAAAACCATTGCCTAATTTTAAAAAGATGTTTTAAGAATGGAAGCACATTGCGTTAATCTTGAACTTAAATATCAAAATCATGATTTAAAATCGGGGAAACATAGTCATTCTTTGAATGAAACAAGTAATAAAGTCAAAATTAAAAACGAAATTGATGTTTTGGAAACAATAAATATTGAACCGGAAAATAGTGTGGCTAAATTACTTGCAGAGAATGAGAAGTTGCATAAGCAAAATACGTACTTGAAACAGACTTACAAAGATCTTTATGATTTTATCAAAAAGACACGAGTTCAGACAAAAGACCTTAATGACTCACTGATTGCTCAAGTAAATAGTAAGACTGTTGAAAATGCTGATTTAAAAGCTAAAATTCAGGAAAATGTTTTTGTGAATGCAACATTAAAAAACGAATTAAGAAAGTTAAAAGGAAATAGCGTGGATACTAAGTTTGGAAAATCATCGATATTGGGGAAACCAGTTTGACAACCACTTAGAAACCAATTAGTTGTTAGATAACCGAATGCATTTCAATCTGAATGACAAAAAATTTCAAAATCATAGTTTGCCTCCCAAGTTAATGTGAAACAAGATTTGCTAAAACCAGTCACTCCTCATTATTTGCCTAAAGTTAGAGAATCTGTGTTTGTAAACCCTCATCATATGATTGCACCTGGCTTATCTAGGAATAGTTCTAAGAATCATATGGTTCAAATGACATGACTCATAATTACTATCTAGAGGAAGCTAAGAAAAAGACACATGACAGAAATAGGAATCTTAAACCTAGGGAAATGCCTTATGCTAGAACACACTAAACTCCTAATGCTTGTACACCAAAACCTAGGAGCAATATTCAAACATTTAGGAATTGGCCTGTCTAAGAGTAGTGATGTTACGTTAAAAGTTATGCAATCCTAGGTCATTTTCAGACTCTAAGCAGTTTGTTTGTTCGACCTGTCAGAAATGTGTCTTTTATGCAAATCATGATGCATGTGTAACAAAATTCCTTAAAGAGGTAAATTCTCGTGCTAAGGTTAATTCCCTTAAGTCTAGAAACAATATCAAACCTGTAGAAAAGAAAAGTAATGTAAACAAACCTGAAAGATGGATCTCTAACGGATATAGGCTTTCTCCAAATAAGTCTTTCGCTGTGTATGAGAAAACAAACACTCATAGATATTGTCTTAGGTGGAAACTGACGTGTAGAATTTTCAAGACTGTTCTTAGGTTTATTCCAACTGGAAAGATATTCACCTCTAGCACAACCAAGGTTGACAGTGAACCTCCAAATGGTTCAAATGAAGATATCACTAACCCATATGAATGCGAACAAACTCTTAATGTCAGTGCAGGTACTCTTAACTTAAGTGTAGGTACATCTTTCAATCCTAAAAAGGAAAGACTCAAAGTTTGGTTGCTGACAAGACTGGTATCTTAGAAACTAGGGGTTTAAGGAATTCAAATCTAATGAACAAGAACGATGGCGTCTACAGACAACACTTCAGGCCCGGCTCCTTAAAGAAAAGAAAGGCATACGCTTCAGTGCGTTTTATCTTTAAAAGAAGAGAAATCTTCTTGTTTTTGACCATTCTCATCAACAATTTTTCATATTTTCCTATGCTCGTTCAATCATCAAGTGGATCAACGTACATTAGCTTGTATTTAATTCACTTGTTCAATCAAAAATGGCAATCACATATGCAATTTTGAAAGGGAGAATATTGAATAAAATATGATCAATACGGTTTAACTTGGTCTCTCAATGTGTATCAAATTGTCAAATGGCTTCTGAACAAAGCAATTCAGGACCCGCACTTCATGAAATGACTCCTGGAATAATCAGTTCAAGACTCGTGCAAAATCCTCCTCCTACAACACCTTATGTTCCATAACTAAGAATGATTGGGATTTGTTGTTTCAACCAATGTTCGATGAGTACTTTAATACCAAGTGTTGCTTCTCCAATTCGTGTTGCTGTTGCTCCAAGACCTGCTGATCCGACCGGTTCACCTTTATCAACTACCATTGATCAAGATGTACCTTCTGCAAGCACCTCATCAATAATACACGAAACACAGTCTCCAGTTATTTTTAAAGGTATTGAAGAACAATTACAACCTGTACAACTTGTTGATGACCCCTTTCTTGATCTTCGTACTTCAGAACCAAGTTCTCATGAATCATCATCAAATGTACAACCAACTAACCCACCTTTTAAACACATCAGCAAATGGATGAAGATTCATCCTTTAGAAAATGTGATCAACAATCCTTCTAGACATGTCTCAACACAAAAACAGCTACAAACCAATGCCATGTGGTGTTTCTTTGATGCCTTTCTCACCTCCGTTGAACCAAATAACTTTAAAGAAGTTATGTTGGAATCTTCTTGGATCGATGTGATGAAAGAAGAAATTCACGAGTTTAAATGACTGGATGTTTGGGAGCTTGTACCTTGTCCAGATCTAGCCATGATTATTAAACTGAAATGGATCTTCAAAGTTAAGCAAGACGAATTTGGATGGGTACTGAAAACAAGGCAAGGCTCGTAGCTAAGGAACATAGTCAAGAAGAAGGAATTGTTTTTGAAGAGTCATTCACACCGGTTGTAAGGATTGAGGCCATTCATATCTTTATAGCAAATGCTGCCAACAAGAATATGACTATCTATCAAATGGATGTCAAGACAACTTTCTTAAATGGCGAGCTTCACGAAGTGGTCTACATTAGTCAACCAGAGGATCCAGAAAATCCTACCCTATAGACTAAAGAAGGAACTTTATGGCTTGAAGCAGGCTCCACGGGCATGGTATGATATGTTGTCAAATTTTCTATTGTCTCAAAAGTTCTCCAAAGGTGCTGTCGACCCCACATTATTCACAAGGAAAGAAGGCAAAGACATACTCATGGTACAAATTTATGTTGATGATATAATCTTTGCATCTATTGATCCTAGTCTATGTGATAAATTTGCCGATTAAATGAGTTCTAAGTTTAAGATGTTGATGATGGGCAAAATGTCATTTTTTCTCAGACTTCAAATTTCTCAAAGTCCCAAAGGCATTTTTATAAACCAGACATAACATGCTCTTGAAATTCTCGAAGAAATAGGGCATGGACTCCAGTGACCCCGTTGACAAGACCAAACTAGATGCAGATCTACATTGATCCTACACATTACCGTAGAACGATTGACGCAGTAGTCGTAGGACTTCAACATAAAGTTTTACAACTCCCTAGACAGTGTACCTAATCATTGTAGCGTAGTATAGGCAAGACTCGAGGGTTGTTATCGTTCTCTAGGGGAATAACAATGTGAAGGCCGGATCGAATGTTCACTAAGGTCTAAGGGTTGAAGGAAGATTATTTTTATATTTTTATGTTTTATGAAAGCATGTAAAATCTCGAGTTTGAAGGGGTTTTGATTTAGCTAATGACTACTCCAATTGCAATAAAGTAAACTAGAAAACAATTATACAACGAAGCGTATTCACCTGGGATGCACTACTCCTTGCTAGCTATCCATTTCTACATATTGCTTTGTCACACTTGAGATGTAATGTGTAAGTATTCCCAACTTCATGAACGAATTACATGAACCCGCCGTCTATGTAATATTCCGTTAGGGCAACACACAAGTAAGGTAGTATGAAGTCTATTACAAGGCCCCTAAGAGTACATTACATGCATTAAAACACTTAAGAGGGATCAACCATATTAGGGGTAAGGTAGTATGAAGTCTGTTACCGATGGTATCCTTTCTACACACTCGCGTTTCCCTAGACGTCTATGCCAATTTAATATCTTATGGCTAGTTTTCTAGAGCCTAATGCGCACATCCATCAACAAGAAGCAATAGAAAACAAGAATTATAAACTATAATCAATTATACTCATTGAATCTATCACAAATAATAAGATCTAATCAACTAATGACAAGCTTATGCATACCCAAATAAGTACTAGATAAATTATCCAAGCATACTCAAACAAGAGAAATCATAATCAACAAAAGGAATTAAAGACATGAATTAAGATATAAGTGATAATGAAACCATTACAAGATGTTTATGGAATGAATTAGGTCTTCTAAGCTGCTGGAAAAACACCTACCCAAACCTTAGAATCGGACTTAGGGTTGGGGGCTTGATAAAAACGAAGGTATGAGGCTATATTTATAGGCAAACCCTAGGTCGGCATTCCCGACGCCGTCACCAAAAATCCCGATGCCGTCGCGGCGTCATTTTTTGCTAGATGTATATTTTCTCACTGTGATCGTGTGGGCTATGGAATCGTCAGAATCCGAGTTCATTTGCAGGAGTTATGATCAAAACAATATCTGATACTTCACGCGCAAGTGGAATAGTCTTCTTTATCTTGTGACGCCGAATCTTTTAGGGTTTCTTTAGGTCGGCTACGTTCTGACGCCGTCGTCAAATCTCTGACGCTGTCGCTTTATAAATCGTGACGCCATCGCTGGTAATTCGCGACGCCGTCTCTACCCGCCGTATGCATGGTTCTTCAAGATATTTGGTGTAGAGTCGTAGTCTTGTCCGTTTCTTCTCCAAATGAGCCCAAGTCATGTGTATTTCCTCCAGATGTCATCCAAGTGCTAGAAACCTGAAAACAAATGATTAAGCACATAATCTAGGCATATTTGCATGATTTAGGGGGTTAAATGACCCCAAAATAGTATATAAAATGACACCTCATCAAATACCCCTACACTTGGGATTTGCTTATCCTCAAGCAAATGGGCTTTTCTACCTAGCAATAGCAATATTGGGGTCATTTAACCTACTCTTTAAAAGTATGTTACAACACAACCTTCTACACCTCGTAATTAAAAGCATGGAAAGTATATACTAGCACCTCACGTAAGTGTTTGGGATTCTCTCTTTCTCTCGGTTGTATAATAAATTATAACATACTGGGGAAACGAAACACTTATTACCTGTCATAGCATATAAATTACCATAGGCTTGGTAAATGATCAAACCTCCACCGCTAGGCGCAAGCATTATTCATTACTATCAAAGAGGTATTTTAAAGGGTTGTGTGGTGTAGGTGTAAGATAACATTAACGGAAATGAAAACGGATGGGATACATTTGGGGAGTGACTTTTGGGTGAATTTAAAGTGGAAGGGTTAGCTAATTATTTATACGAATACACGCTGATTTGGTTGCTAAGCTAAGAACTCGGACAAAAATATACAAAATCTACACAACTCTATATCCATCTCTTTATATTTCTTTTCTTGACTCTATGATAAACATAACATAAGCAAATGGCAGCCCGTACATTTTTTACACTTTTGTATATACATTTTTTCGTACACTTTTGCCCTGCCATTACTTAAACATATAATACATGAGGGTTTATAGATGCACCCTCACACTTGAATTTTTATATACTCGATTATTTATAATCTAACTAATGACCCGAAATGAGGTGGATTCTTCATAAGATGAATACTACAAGGATAAGGACTTAGCAACCGTGTACTCAGTAATTAACTTGGGTTAAAACAATAATGTACTAAATATGAGTACATATAAGGTATGATAAGGCGATTTAGGTGTAACAATTGGTTTAAGGGTTAACAACGCTCTCCATTAATAGTCTGGCTTAATCAGAAAATTACAAGAATCATGAAAAAGGATAGGCTCGGAGGGTTTGTACTAGGGGTATCCTGCACTTAAAAATGAGTGCATGACAACGGTGTGGGATAGTTATATGATCGGTGTGACCATCATAACAGTTACAGGTTTAAAACATGGGTTAATCCTAGTGCCTCTTATCTAGCAAATCCTAATACTTACTATGCGGTCTCGGGGTGCATCACAAAAATAAGTTCTAGAATTTAATATACTACCGATACACTCATATAATATAATACCGATACCAATGCTCCAGAAAAGGCGACAAAGACCATACGTACACATCCGTAACGACAGAATAGACATATATGACTGCATTCGAACCTTAACTTGAGAAAGCTAAAGGTATAAACTATCTTGGGTATCAATAATAGATACTCGAATTCCTATTGATCTAATGGCGAACCTCACATTTTTGGGGTGGAATTTTGAGGGTTTTTTGTGCTAGTCATATACATTCCTATCCATAAGACGCTATTAATACTCGGTTTTCATCGGTATGAGTCATAAAAATTTTAAATTTGGGTCAAAATTACCTTTTATGCTATGTTTCGATATATTACCCATCATTTTAAGGAACAAAGCGAATGGCAATTGAAGGAATAGTTTCTAAGGCTTATGTCCCCATACACTTAAGTTGAACATTGTCCCTAATATTCTATAGAAGTACTCGTAAAAACGACTAAAGGGAAAAGAAAACAAGTGAAAGAAACTAGTACTCCCCTGGTTTTCTCAATAATGGAGAAGAAACATGCGATAACTGGATAAATCATCCTCCAAGAATCATCCAATGAAACTTCCAAAGAACTTCCAAGCTTCTTCTTATCAAATATAACATGTAAATCAAAGACAAAGATACAGCTATACCAAGCGTAAAATCCACGGGTGAATGATACATACAACCTCATTAACTAAGTTTAGACTCTACGAAAGCAATAAAGATAAGATGAAAATACTAATACAGTCGTGGTTTTCTGTATGTTTCAGAAAAATTACAAATTCAGGAAATTATACCAAAGTTATTTTTCAAAAATTTAAGAAAATACGAAATTTACAGTATTTGGGTTGGCGACGCTTTAGGAGAAATCCTGACGCCATCTCTAGACACTATAAAGAAATTTTTCTTCGTTTTCTAGAAAAAAAATTCTACACAAGTATCCTATTAGTTATTTCATGTAAATTTTACTGCATAAACCACAAAATTGATTTAGTATAATCATATGACTCAAAACAAACACACAAGGTACACAAGACACACTTAACACACCTAATATGCAAGAAAATAATAGATTGGGTTGCCTCCCAAAAAGCGCTTGTTTTTGTTCGAGTCACGAGCTTGACTCTACGCTTATTTGATGCGTAAAAGGTGGGTCTCCCTTACACTTACCATTAAGTGCGGGTGATAGTAGCGATACACACCAGTTCGATGGAAGTATGCCACGTGGGGTGAAGGTGGTGTATGAATGGTCGAGGGTTCTACTAGCTTCATCCTAAAACTACCCGGACTATATGGGTTGATGGGTGGGTCGGTTCCTCTTTTGCCTCCTAGATTTACATCTAAGAATGGAAGATTGGGTAAAGGTTGAGGCTCCGGTTCATCAACACTAGGAAACTCCCTAGAACTAGGAAATAAGTCATAGCTACAAGTATTCAAGCCTAAGTCCTCTAGTTTCGTGTGGTCTAAAGGTTCTACCTCCATCAGGATTCCTATAGTCTCTTCTACTTCTTCTGGGTAAGTCACGGGCAGTGTGTATACCTCAAATGATGGGAGGACTTGTGGGGTACTATGTTGTAACACCCCCAAATTGGGTCGTAGCAGAATAAGGGTCCGGGGCGTGTTACTTCATAGATCAATAACACAAGATGTATATAGAACGACCAAAAAGTCGTTTAAAACTGATACATTGGATTTAACAAAGTATTTGTTACATAAGCCGAAGCTTCACTTGTTCACTTGTTCAAAATACAAAGATTTCTAGCCCATACAGTTATACAAAATGTAATGCGACAAAATCTTTAAAGCTTGATATCCCAATCAAAACCACCAATGTATCCCTTGCACCTCGTGCTTACTGATCCCCTGAAAAACATTGCTTTAAAACGTCAACAATAATGTTGGTGAATTCATAGGTTTGATAAATCATATATTGTAGGACCACAAGATTTCCCAAGTGTATGATAATGCAACAGATGCAGACATCATATAAATGTAATTACGTTGCCCTAAGCTCATGACACTGAAGCTCGACATAAATGAATACCATATAAATGGCCTACATTGCCCGTGATGATGTTCTAACCCGTAACATCCTATGTTCAACATGGTATACGTTCGTTTGCCCAGTGATAGCTAATCACCCGAACGGGGATGTCAATCCCAATAGATCTATTCATAACATTCGCGCTCACAATCCAGTAACTGACAGTTCATGATAATGGGCTCAACTAGGGTTATCGCTACACTTGATAGGAATCTTGTGAGTAGACCTAAGCTAGATAGAATCCGAAACCTACGCTATTCCCCAACAGCGACGCCAAAAACTTGATGTGGTAGTCGTAGGACTTCAACAAGAAGTTTTACAACTCCCTAGGTAGTGTACCTAATCGTTGTAGCGTAGTATAGGCATGACTCAGGGGTTGTTATCGTTCTCTAGGGGAATAGCACTATGAAGGCCGGATCGAATGTTCACTAAGGTCTAAGGGTTGAAGGAAGATTATTTTTGTATTTTTATGTTTTATGAAAGCAAGTAAAATCTCAGGTTTGAAGGAGTTTTGATTTAGCTAATGACTACTCTAATTGCAATAAATTAAACTAGAAAACAATTATACAATGAAGCGTATTCACCTGGGATGCACTACTCCTTGCTAGCTATCCAATTCTACCCATTGCTTTGTCACACTTGAGATGTAATGTGTAAGTATTTCCTACTTCATGAACGAATTACACGAACCCGCTGTCTATGTAATATTTCGTTAGGGCAACGCACAAGTAAGGTAGTATGAAGACTATTACAAGGCCTCTAAGAGTACATTACATGCATTAAAACACTTAAGAGGGATCAATCATATTAGGGGTAAGGTAGTTTGAAGATTGTTACCGATGGTATCTTTTCTACACACTCGCATTTCCTTAGACGTCTATGCCAATTTAATATCTTATGGCTAGTTTTCTAGAGCCTAACACGCACATCCATCAACAAGAAGCAATAGGAAACAAGAATTATAAACTATAATCAATTATACTAATTGAATCTGTCACAAACAATAAGATCTAATCAACTAATGACAAGTTTCATGCATACCCAAATAAATTCTAGATGAATTATCCAACTATACTCAAACAAGAGAAATCATAATCAACAAAAGGAATTGAAGATATGAATTAAGATATAAGTGATAATCAAACCATTACAAGATGTTTATGGAATGAATTAGGTCTTATAAGGTACTGGAAAAACACCTACCCAAACCCTAGAATCGGACTTAGGGTTAGGGGCTTGATAAAAACTAAGTTATGAGGCTATATTTATAGGCAAACCCTAGGTCCGCATTCCTAACGCTGTCACCAAAAATCTTGACTCCATCGCTGTGTCATTTTAAGTAAAGTTGTAGATTTTCTCGCTGCGATCGCGTGGGCTGTTGAATCGTCATAATCCGAGTTTGTATGAAGAAGTTATGATCAAAACAATATCTGATACTTCGCCCGCAAGTGGAATAGTCTTCTTTATCTTGTGACACCGAATCTTTTAGGGTTTCTTTAGGCCGGCTACGTTTTGACGCCGTCATCAAATCTCTGACGCTGTCACTTTATAAATCGTAATGCTGTCGCTTGTAATTCGTGACTCCGTCTCTACGCGCTGTATGCATGATTCTTCAAGATATTTGGTGTAGAGTCGCAGTCTTGTCCGTTTCTTCTCCAAATGAGCCCAAGTCACGTATATTTCCTTCAAATGTCATCCAAGTGCTAGAAACCTGAAAAAAATGATTAAGCACATAATTTGGGCATATTTGTATGATTTAGGGGGTTAAATGACCCCAAAATAGTGTATAAAATAATACCTCATCAATGATCGACTCCCTTATGTATCTGATATTGAGTGGACATAATCTTGTATTTGCAGTATGCATGTATGCCCGATATCAGGCACGACCTACTGAAAAGCACCTCCATGCAGTAAGACGGATCTTTCGATACCTAAGAGGTACCCTGAATATGGGCCTATGGTACTCGAAAGATACCAATATTGCACTAACAACTTTTCCAGATGCGGATCACACCGGGTGTCAAGACACAAGAAAAAGTACTTCTGGTAGTGCCCAATTCTTAAGAGACAGACTTGTCAGCTGGTTCGCAAAGAAGCAGAAAAGCATTGCTATCTCCAGTACAGAGGCATAATACATTGCCTTATCTGGATGTTGTGCTCAAATCCTTTGGATGAGATCACAATTGACAGACTATGTATTAGAATTCAATAAGATCCCTTTGTACTGTGATAACAAGAGTGCTATTTCTCTCTGCTGCAACAACGTTCAACATTCAAGATCAAAGCATATTGATGTCCGATATCATTTCATAAAAGAAAAAGTTAAAAATGGTGTGATTAAGCTTTACTTCGTCCGGACTGAGTATCAGTTGGCAGACATCTTCACCAAAGCATTTCCAAGGGAAAGATTTGAATTCCTCATCAACAAGCTTGGGATGAAAAGCATGTCTCCAGAAACACTTAAGAGTCCGGTAGAAGAAAATGAAGAGTGATGGTAGTACCTCTTCGTGTATCCTATGTAAATATATAAAACTATAAAACCTCAAAAATATTTTAAATTTTTTTAGAATAGATTTTATGAAGAAAAAAGAAGAAAATAGAAAAATATAAAACTCATAAAAAGAAAATACAAAAATATAAAATCAGAAAATACCAAAAATATGTTTT
Source organism: Tanacetum coccineum (assembly GCA_026074375.1). NCBI lineage: Eukaryota > Viridiplantae > Streptophyta > Magnoliopsida > Asterales > Asteraceae > Tanacetum > Tanacetum coccineum. The sequence goes on from BQNB010021523.1 coordinate 28,434, forward strand.
TCATAACATGTCTTTTGTAATCGATAATATTTACGGCTTTAGAAATGTCATTTAATAATGACACAAAGCTGTAAATAAAGTTCGAACAAAAGTTTCAAAAGTTTTCAAAACATGTCATTGGCTTGCAGTTGTTTCAGACTGCAATCCGTTCTTCATTTTAAAGGTAAGTATTTTGTCAAAAATAAAATTTGACCTCACAACGGGAATTAAGCTTCTTGGGAATGATTTACTTTATGATCATGCAAAGGCTTGTGTATACTTTGCTACACAACCCGGGCTTTCTACAAAATAAGTGTACGTGTCAGTGCATTTCTTTTTTAAAATAAGAGAAATCTTATTTTTGTTGGTGTTGTCTTTTAAAAACAAATCAGTCATCTTAGTTTCTTATCAGAAAAAGATTTTCAAAAGAATTTTTCTATCACTCAAACAATGTCTACAACTCTTTAAATAGAAAATGAGACATTATTTGAGAGGGGAGGGAAATGTGCTAATAATTCTTTTAAAATGTGGTTTCAAATAAAAACAAGGAATAAACGGAAAAGGTTTTTGTCAAATAAGGGATCAGTGTTTAAAGGGGAGTTAATTCATTTTAACTCACATAGGCTTTAGATGTTATTTGTTTCAACCTTTAGGGTTTAGAATGTAAAATATGATAATTAGCAACTTAAGCCTTTTAACTTGCAACTAGAAGGACCTAGGTTTCCATTGGTATAAGTTTTATAACCCGAACGATTTTTCTCAAAAATATTGATTTTACAAATCATGTTCGGGTTAACCATTTGAAAAAGTGTTCTAATCAAATTAGAATAAGTTTTCGACATCTCAAACAGATTTTCAAGAAATTTCGACCACTCAAACAAATACAATAGATCTTTAAATAAAATACGGGTCTTTGTTCGAGGGGAGAGAAAGTGTTTTCGAATTATCTTTAACAAGTCACGGTAATTATATGGAAAACGTTTTAACTTAACGAATAATAATTTAAAGGGGAGTTAATTTATTTTTAATTCCAAGGGCTTCAGTTGTCATAAGTTAATAACTTTAGGGGCATAAATATAATTTCAAGATTAGTGGCTTAGGCTTAAAACTACAGACGACCAAGATTGCCAACACCTCATAGTTTTAAAGAGCTTAGGATTGTTTGGAAATAATTACGTAGTTTTAAAAGCCTTGAAGTTGATGATATGTTTCTGATTCATTTAATGTTCCCCAAATAGTTAATCATTAAGCTTATTCTCAAAGAAGTGGAAATATTTGATAAAAGAGGTACACATAGGTATGATGATTCCTTTAGATAGTTAGTATCCTGCAGGAAGAAATGTCTACATCCGAGACTTAGTTGACTTTGGTGTTATCATTTCGACTACTAAAGGGTTTAATTGTCTACATTTGGGACTTAGTTGACTTTGGTGTTACAATTTATATCATCAATATCCTAAAGAGAGAAATGTGCACATCCGGGACTTTAATGACTTTGATGATACGGTTTCGACTTCTTAAAAGGGATAAATTGGGTACTTTGAGTATTCGGGTGTTATACAATAAGACTTCTTCGTGCGGGTATTCTTATTCCGAAACGCTTGGAACAAAGCCTTGAATCTACTCAAGAAAGGATTGCTGGTTCGCGGGGAAGCTATGGAAGCTTCTAAAAGAAGAAGAAGCATGCTAGACTACATAATTCAACAACTTTCCAAAGGTTCAAGTGAAGGATCTGGTATTATTCCAGAGGTTCTCGATGAGCTAATGGACAATTCTGGTAGCTCAAGCAGCTCACTTTCTTGATATGATAATGAAGTTCAAGACGTCTCCAGTGATGAGGAAAACAAAGCTGATGTAGAAGTTGCAGAGAAACAAGCTAGAAATGAACAACTAGTTTAACTCTGTCATCTGCTGAACACGAGATTCAGTCAATGTCAGATGTTCCTATTTATCAAGAGGACCCAACTATCCAAAGAACTTGACTCTTTAATACTGTTATCTCAATGATTACTGAAAAGACAACATCAATACCCACACCACAAATCACACAAGCTCAAGTTAGAAATGTGTCCGAATCTGTCTCGTCCTCAAAGTTTGAGCAAAGACTTTTAGAACTTGAAACGAAAGTTGAAACAATGCCAAAGAGAGCTTGGATAGAGAAAGATCAGAAAATGGACTGGTGAAATGGTACAAATGATTGACAACCTCTTGCTGAAAAGACGGTTAAAGAGAAGCTTGGAATGCTTTGTTGGTGGAAGGAAAATTGAGACGGACAACGACTACTGCCAAGGACGGTATGACTTGCTCATACTTGGTTTTATCATGTCAAATCCTGTCTCATAACTTATCTTGTGAATATATGTATATATGTAGTGTAGATTCTTTAGTATATATGTGTTAAGTACAATTTTTCATGAATTTTTTATTAAATTCAAAATCTTTCAAAATATGTACTCAACACTATATCCTACCCTCATTAATTAAGGGGGATCATTAAAATGTTCCAAATAAGCATGCGAATAAGTAACATTTTTCTCTCCAGAAGCTTAATTTTAATTCAATTGATATCCAAAATATCAAATGATTTGACATTTTTTAAAAGAAATTTGACATTTTTTATAAGGGGAGAAAATGTGATTTAAATATAAGGCTTATAATGTGATATCAGTGGCTCTAAGTGCAGCTTCTCCCTCTTATGTTCAAAACACTTTCGAATATCGATGCACATATGCAGGGGGTGCAATTTTAGAAAAAGATGAAACCATCAAGGTATAAAAGTTTTGATTTATATCACTAGTACCTTGATTGATTTTCAAATAGTTTTATTGGCTACTGTGGAAATACTTGAAAGACCGACCATGTACTTATTATGATGGAGATATAAGGCGGTTAAGGATAGGTATTTGTTCCATGATCCAGCCAGAACCGGAGGGATATACCCAAGGACATTCCAATAGTTAGATTAGAAGTCCTTAGTTATGATATAAAAAGGAGTAAAGTGAGAATGGGAATAATGCCGACTAAGACAGAGCTAGTACTGGAACAAACCCAACAAGGTGTTAGTGATAAAGTCTTGGTAAGCATTGAAGGGGTTGAAGAATGAAAAAATGTAAGGATAAAGGGTGAAAAGAAAGTAGCCCTCCATACACTTAGGGAGAAACCAGGTCAATACATATGTTATCAGAAACACTAAGATGTTGTCTGGTATTGAAGATAGTCATCATGGACCCAGTGATATAATGCACAACCCTCCCCAATCACTCAAGGTCTCTCAAAAGACTCTTGTTTCATTTCTCACAGAGATTAAACACATTTATAACGACTCTCTTGTAGCATATGAGTAATCTTTAAAATACAAGCAAGAACTAAAGAGAGAAAGTGGAAAGGAAGGATGTATTTTCTAGTGAGAGAAAGTAAAGAACATGAAATGCATTAAGTGAAAAATGAAACATACAACCAACCAACCACCTCTCCAAGATATGGAGAGGTGTTTATATACTTACAAGGGGCGGATGGGCCTTGGCTTGATGGGCTTATCCATGGGCCTTGGTCTAACTACCTATGTAAGTTTCCAAAAATTACTTAACGAGCTAATGACTGTTATCTATGAAAGTGACCGTCACTTTCGTGTTCCTAACAATCTCACCCTAAGGGAGGTCACTCTATTTAAAAAAATTTAAACCTAGCATACTATGCTTCATCTTTAGTCTTAAGCTCGTTTAACTTCAATCATTAACTTGTGATTTGATGTAGTGATCATTGACTTTAGTCTTAAGCTTGTTCCTTTATCTTGACTTGAATGTGAAAATGTTATCTTGAACACCATGAGATCATTAACCAAGCATAATCTTGATTCACCATCTTGTAAACTTTGCCATCTTGTGAGCTTGTGACTTTTGGACCGACATGCTCATACCTTTCTTGATATGTTATCTTGAAAAGCTTCAATATTGCATCTTTCTTGAGGTTCTTTAACTATAACACTTCGTCACTTCGAGAAAGACGTTCGGTATCAGAGTGACAAAAACTTCTTTAAAATTCTTTGACTTTAATACTTTGTCACTTTAAGAAAGACGTATGGTATCAGAGTAGCGGAAGACTTGAAATCTGTACTTGAGCTTTCATGTTGTCTTTATGTTTGTCGGTTGGGTATGAGCACATGGCTATTAATCTTGTGAGTCAGCTGGAATCAGGTACCTTCACCTCTATCTTTAAGTATCCAGCATTAAAACAGTTAGCAATAAAGCGGGGGGACAAATATGGCTTTGTCATTCGCCCGTGTTTGGTTGGAGTAACCTTTAAATCCGTGAGGATCGACCTATGATCAGGTAGATTCAATTTTAAGAAGAATCTCCTTGACAGGATTTCCAGCTGAAGTATAGAATCTTTCTAACACATTTGCATTAGATTCATCAAACTCAGCATGTTCTCATTACCGAAACGTCTCAAAGCAGACAACACGATAAGAGTGAACCAGTGAGTTACTATCTTACTGATTGAATAAAAAATCAATTTGAAAAGTCAATTGACGTGTCACTTGCTAAAGTGGTTTTGTGACACATCGAGAGTGTTAATCATTTAAAAAATTCATCAATCATCGATCCATAACCTGGAACAAGTTTGATTCATATAGAATCGCACCGTTGTTGCTTTCTAGTTGTCATAAGTTTGATTCATAAGAATCGCACAAGTCACCTACCATAAGCTTGTTTGATGTTGGCTCAAGCAGGATTTCCATCTTCATTGTAAATACTTAAGTATCACTCGGATGTTCTGGCAAAACCACAAGGATAATGCGTAGGACTCTTTATATTTCTCATTATTCATATTGTGTGAGATAGCAAGCATAATTTTGACAAGTGTCCTAATGATATTTATGGATGATCTCTTTTGGCTCTAGACTCAATAGTGCACTTTGGTTTTAGTGATCAGAGGCTGGAGCAGACTGCCACCTTTTTAATATCAACTAACTCAGAGTGAGAAAGTTGATAGAAATGCTTGTAATCTCTGTGAGAAATGAAACAAGAGTCTTTTGAGAGACCTTGAGTGGCTAGGGAGGGTTGTGCATTGCATCACTGGGACCATGATGCCAGTCTTCAATGTCAGCAATCATCTTTGTGATTCTTAACAACAGATGTATTGACCCAGTTTCTGCCTAAGTGTATGGAGGGCTTCTTTCTATTCACCATTTATCTTAACTTTTCTTTTTAATTTTTCAACCCCTTCAGCGCTTACTGAGATTTCATAACTAGTACCTTGTTGGGTTTGTTCCAGTACTAGCTCCATCTCAGTCGGCACTTTTCTCGATTCTCATTTTTTCTCCTTTTGTATCATACCTAAGGACTTCTACACTATCTAGTGGATATTCCTGGGTAGATCCCTCCGGTTTTGGCTGGATCATGGGATTTGAATACCTATACCAAACCACCTTATAACTTCATAAATTTAAGTACATGGTCGGTCTTTCAGGTATTCCATCACAATCAAAGCCAAAATCATTGAAAAGTTCAATCAAAGTATTTGATATAAATATCAAAAGATTTACACTTTGAGAGTTTTTCATCATCACTAAAAGCTCCCCCTTAACATGTGCATCGTAATCGTAGTACATGCCAAGTGTGGAGTGCATTGAGTCTTTTTTATTTGATCACATTTCAATACAAATTAGATTCAGTTTAATCACATTTTCTCCTCTTATCCAAAATGTTAATCCCTTGATATTTTGGATATCAATTTGATTAAACGTTCGAAGAAAAAATGTTACACAATCTCTAACAGGAACATTTTAATGCTCCCTCTTAATATTTGAGGGTATATAAGACAGTGCTGAGTACAATAATTTGAATTTTTTTTGAATTTACAAAGAAATTCTTGAAAATTTTGTACTTGAGCACTTTTTAATATCGCCATAATGTCTACACTACATATATATAAATTTCACAAGTTATTTATGACGTACAAGGTTTGACCTGTTATGATGAGGACATCATATGATAAATCATATGGTCCTTTGCAGCAGTCGAAAGTCTCCCTCGTACGGTCTTCCACCAACAAATTTCTCCAAGCTCCGCATAATCCTCCTGGTCTTAAGTTGTTTATCAATTGCCTGGATCATAGCTCCTGCTTTATCTCTATCACTTTATCTCCAGATAGCCCGAGGCAGATACTTCATCCAAATTCCCTTTAGACGATCATCAAGAGCAGTCCGAACATCATTGAGTGTACCGTCACTGAACTTGTGTAGTTCATCAATACGCATCAATCTATTCTTCGTGTCTTTGTTTTGGTAAATGAAACCTCTGGGATTGGAGTATGCTGTATAAGCTTCCCTTCGTTTAAGATCTGATCTGTATGTATCCGGCTTTGTAAGGTTGAGCTTCTTTTGATAACTCTCGACACCTAATTGAAGATCTTCCACACGCCTTTGGATGACAACACTTCTTGTTAGGAATTAAAAGTCTTTACACTTAGTACTGCCAAGAGTAAAAGTTTGTACTGCTCAGATTATAACTATCAGTACTAACTGATTAGCACTGCTAGTGTAAAAGTTAGTACTGCCAGTACTAACTTAATACTGCTGAAGAGAACTTAATACTGCTAAAGACTTAAGACTGCCAGAAGAAGATAATGACTGCATGAAGATAAATACGTGTGAAGAGATATGTATAGACTTATTCAAAGTGCATATCTTACAAAGTTAGAATGATATGTATGTGATTAGAATTATAGAAGATCTTGAGTATCTTCAAATATTTGTAGTTATCTTGTAAAGGACTCCTTGGTGTATAAAAGGAGATCCTAGGTTATGGTTATCACATACATAGATATTCATAGAGCTGCATGCATAGCTTCAAGGTTGTAAACCCTAGTAATAGACAAAGTACTCGTATTATTCATCATAATAATATTGAAGCTTTTTGGTTATATCATTGTTCATTCAAGTTTATTGTTTCATTGATATTTCTTCTAACTATTAAAGAGTAGATTCCGCATACTCTTTAGTATTCACAAAGTTTCTACCATTGTTGTTTTGGATTTATCCAAAGTAACATAATCTTGACAAGCTAAAGATTAGATCTTGAGTTGGGATCAACAAGTGATATCAGAGCTTGTGTTCTGAAACTTTGATTTAGAAGAAACAAATAAGAAGAACTCTTTATTCACACAAAGAGATGGATCTAGAAACTGCCCAAACCAATGCTACTGCAAAGTTGCCCATTCTCAAACAAGGTGAATATAAGATATGGAGACTAAGAATAGAGTAATACTTTCAAGTTCAAGACTATGATCTATAGGATGTCATAGAGAATGGCAACTCTTTCAAACCAACAGCACGAATAACAACAAATGCTGATGGTACTTCTACTTCAATGATACAAGGTCCTATTACTACTAAAGAGAAGGCCCAAAAGAAGAATGATGTAAAAGCAAGAAGTATGTTTCTGATGGCACTTCCCAATGAACATCAACTGACATTCAATCAATACAAGGATGCCAAGACTTTGTTTTGCATGCCAGTACAAACAATATTTGGTGGTAACATGATCCACAAGGAAGACTAAAAAGACACTTATGAAGCAGATATATGAAAACTTTAATGAAGCACAGAGTCAATTGACTCTATTTTTAACAAGCTTCAAAAAATTGTTAGCCAGTTGGCAATCTTGGGTGAAAACATCTCTCAAAAAGATCTCAACTTAAAATTTTTGAGAAGCTTGCCTTCTGAATGGAACACTCATGTAGTGGTCTGGAGGAATAAATCAAATCTTGACACAATGAGCATTGATGATCTCTACAACAACTTCAAGATTGTTGAACAAGAGGTCAAAAGAACTGTAACATCAAGCTCAAGCTCTCAAAATATGGCCTTTGTGTCATCTCCTAACAGTACCAATGAAGTTAACACTGCCAATGTTCAAGTTAGTACTGCTAACTCTCCTGTTAGTACTGTTGATACTCCAGATAGTACTGCTAACTTAAGTGATGCCACTGTCTATGTGTTTTTGGCAAATCAACCAAACGGGTCTCAACTTGTTCATGAAGACCTTGAACAAATCCATAAAGATGACCTAGACGAAATGGATCTAAAGTGGCAGTTAGCGTTACTGAGCATGAGAGCAAGAAGGTATTTCTAGAGAACTGGTAAGAAGATCACTATCAATGGGAGTGATACTGTTGGATATGACAAGTCTAAGGTAGAATGTTTCAACTGTCATAAGATGGGACATTTTGCAAGGGAATGCAGAGGTCCTAGGAATCAAGATAATAGGAACATGAATCAAGACAGCTCAAGAAGGACTGTGAATGTGGAAGAAAATTTTTCCAAAGCAATGGTGGCTATTGATGGAGCTGAAATGAGGAAGTACCTACCAACATGGCTCTTATGGCTTTCTCAGACTCAGAGGTACATAATGACAAAACTTGTACTAACACTTGTCTTAAAAGCTTTGAAACTTTTAAAAACTCAAATGATAATTTAAGAATAAGTTTAATAAATCTGAGTTTAATCTATAGCTACCTATAAAAGCGGTTAGCAATCTGTAGAAGAAAAAATGCTTTACAAAAAAATGAGGTTATGTTTTGTGACCAAATTGTTGCTGTTCTAAAAAGACATACCTCATTTAAAGACTCAAAAATCAATGCTCTTAAAAGTGAAATAGAGAAGCTTAAGAAAGAAAAAGAGAGCAATCAGATTAAAATTGACAAATTTGAAAATGCTTCTAAGAGCTTAGACAAATTAATAGGGAGTCAAATATCTGATAACAGTAGAAAAGGTATGTGGGTTTTATAACTATAATCTAGTTCCACCTCCACTACAGGCTTATTTGCACCCCAACTATTGATTTGTCCAACTCTGGTCTTGAGGAGTTCCAACAACCTGAGTTTGAAGGCTATGGACCTAAGGCCAGTAAGAGTGTCTGTAAAGATATCTCTAATGAGGTTAAGAATACTCCTGATGCCCCATTGGGTAAAGAAAGTTGTGTACAGAAAAGAGAAGCAACTGCTGTTTTTTCCTACAAAGAAAGAATCTGCTAAACAACAAGAAAAACCAGCTAGGAAACCAGTTAAGTATGCAGAGATGTACAGATCACAAAAACCTATGGGGAATCAAAGAAACTGGAATAATCTTAAATCTCAACAGCTAGGAGGTGATTTTGTGATGTATAATAAAGCATGTTTTGTTTGTGGAAGCTTTGACCATGTGCATGCTCACTGCAATTACCATCAAAGGGAAGGAATGGTAAATGGTAATGAATTAATACAAGGGTGAATTATAACTATTCCTGCTAAAAAGGCTCACCTAACTCGTCATAGAAACATACTCCCATTATCAGTTTAATGAATACTGAGCCAACAAAAAAAAAAAAAAAAAAAAAAAAAAAAAAAATAAAACCACTTAATACTGGCTAGGCCTGTTAAACTACTTGCTTCATATCGAAAACTATAGTTTATAGTGCTAGACCAATGTCATGTTTTTCAAAATTAGCACAGTAAGAAAAGGTTTTATGGTTCGATCTTATACCCAACAACATCTTAATTTCACGACGATTCTGAAGTCATAAGGTGGTTAGGTTAGGAATCAATCCTATGATCCAACCAGAACCGGAGGATCTACCCAAGGATAATCCAAAGTTAGAAATAGCAGTCCTTAGGTATGATTGGAGATGAATGTATATGGGAATAATGCCGACTAAGATTGAGCTAACACTGGAACAATCACAACAAGGTGTTAGTAATGACGTCCTGGTAAGCATTGAAGGCGTTGAAGAATGAAAAAGAAATGTATGGATAAAGGGTCTAAAGAAAGAAGCCCTCCACACAACTTAAGGCAGAAACCGGGTCAATACATATGCTGTCAGAATCACAAGTTGATTGCTGACATTGAAAACGACATCATGGACCCAGTGATGCAATGCACAACCCTTCCCAGCCATTCGGGTTTCTCTCAACAGAAACTTGTCTCATTTGTCACGGAGATACACACGTTATCTATTGACATCTCACTCCGAGATTGTTGATATTGAATAGGTGGCAATATGCTCCAGCCTCCGAGTACTAAAACCAAAATGCACTAATCGAGTCTAGAGCCAAGAGATCAATCAAAATCTCGTTAGGACACATTCCATTTCAAACACTTGTTGAACATCATCAGGTTCACAAGCTGTTATCAAGAGTCCTACGCAATATCATTGTGATATTTGCCAGAACATTCAGAGTGATACTCTTTAGTATTCACAATGACGAATGGAAATCCTTCCAGTGTCATCATCAAACAGCACTGCGGTAGGTGACTTGCGAGATTCTATATGAATCAAACTTGTGACAACTGGATATCGATTTGGTCCAGTAAATGAATTGACGGTTGATGAATTTTGATAAAAACATGACACTCTCGATGTGTTACAAAAACTCTTTAACGAGTGACACGTCGATTGATTTTCAAATCAATTTTCTCGTTTATCACTAACGTAAACCTGCAGGTCAAACGGTGGTAACGGCAACCTCAATCCCATTCAAATGCTCAATCTACGAAGACATACTATCTAGAAAGCTCAAGATTTAAAGACAAAGACTTCCGCAAACTCTGATTTGAAGCTTTCAAGATAATGCAAAAGTATGAGCATGTTGGTCAAAGACATAAGATCGCAAGATGGAAAAGACGATAAAGACAATGACAAAGGCTCAAAGTCAAGATCACAAAGCATGAAGGAACAAGCTTACAACAAACAACGAAGACAAAGACCAAGAACACTCGAGCTTAAACGACAAAAGCAATCTCACTGATCTCATGAAGGAGTGTCATCAATGAACTCACTTCGGGGGAGATTGTTAGCCTCAATTTATTGAGTCGAACAAGGAAGTTCGGTCACTCTACGATGGAGCTTCGGTCTTTAATTAGTTAATGTTGTAATAGGAAAGTATCAGGAATCGGGCTCGATAGTTAATCTAATATTGTATATGTTTCGGGTTTAATCCCAAGCAAAACCCGAGCCCGGGTCCTAGTTAAATATCCCGCGCGTCACTTTTAAGTGTCGGGGTATATAAGGAACTTTTCCACTTGGAAAAGTTAGTTGTTCAAAAATATCTAAAATATCTTTTCTCTTTTCTCTCTCATTTCTCTCTCCTCTTTCTCTCTCTAAACAACTCATCTCTCTTTCTCATTTCTAGTCCGATTTCGTGATCGATTGTATGAAGTGGAGTGTTAACGGGATCCTACACTCGGTAAAATAACAGATTCGGTATCATAACACAAACTCGGTAAACTTTATCGTTACCGAGTTCAAACTCGATAAATCCAAATTAGTAAAAAACACCTAAGACATATTTATCTACTTACGTTTGAGGAAGAAATAAAATTACAATCGTTGTAATGAACTTGGAAAGCGTAAAACAGATTTCTACTCAAACTCGGTAACAGGATTCGGTAAACAAGAAAAGTAAAAAAATAAAATTAAAATCCTTTATATAGCCACTGAAATTAGTTTGGAAAATTGACATTTTCAGTCCCTGTACTTGACTTTTACCCAAAACTGTTGAAAATTTGTCACATTCAGTCCTTGTACTTAGTATTTACCGAAAAAACTTTGAAAAATTTATACATTCAGTCCTTGTAATTTAGCATTTCCAATTTTTGTTTGTGAATTTACACAAACTCCCCCTTGAAATAACAATTATGTAAAATTCATAATCCAAACATGAAAAATTGTTACTTTTTTAACTAAAACTCCCCCTCGAAAATATAACATTTCCAAATTTAGTCATCATGAGAGTTTATTATCAAAAAGATGTTTGTGAATGAAAATTGTAAGAACTCCCCCTTGGATCATGATTCCGTATTTTGCAATGTAAAATGTTTTAATAAGAAACTTGGAATCATAAAACAAAAGATTATAATTCTTTTAAATTATTTATGGGTTTTGTGCTTTCTTATATGGAACCATTGAGGAAGAAGTCTATGTGACTCAACCACCAGGATTTAAAGATCCTGACCATCCAGACAAAGTTTACAAGGTGGTCCAAAGCACTTTATTGTGCAATCAAGCACCAAATCATGATACGAAACTGGCTAACTATTTTGTTAAGCAATGGTTTAACGAGGGGCAAGAGAAAGATGAGAGAGGCATAGTAACAAGGAACAAAGAAAGGCTAGTTGCCCAGGGATATACTCAAGAAGAAGGTATAGATTATGATGAAGTTTTTGCTCCTGTGGCTAGAATAGAGGCAATAAGGCTGTTCTTAGCTTATGCTTCCTTTATGGGCTTCATGATATATCAGATGGATGTGAAGAGTGCTTTCCTTTATGGTACAATTGAAGAGGAGGTATATGTGTGTCAACCTCTAGGATTTGAAGATCCTGACTATCCAGATAAAGTTTACAAGGTGGTGAAAGCACTGTATGGTTTGCATCAAGCTCCAAGAGTCTGGTATGGAACCTTGGCTAAGGATTTATTAGACAATGGGTTTCAAAGAGGAAAGATAGATCAGACCTTATTTATCAAGAAGCAAAAAGGAGATATTTTGCTTATACAGGTCTATGTTGATGACATTATCTTTGGCTCAACAAACAAGGAGTTGTGTACTAAATTCAAAAAACTGATGCATGACAAGTTTCAGATGAGTTCTATGGGAGAACTCAATTTCTTCTTTGGTTTGCAAGTTAAGCAAAGAGAAGATGGGATATTTATCAGTCAGGATAAATATGTAGCTAAGATATTAAGAAAGTTTGGTTTCACAGATGTCAGGACAGCTAGCACCCCAATGGATACAGAAAAGCCTTTACTCAAGGACTCAAATGGTAATGATGTTGATGTTCATCTCTACAGATCAATGATTAGATCATTGATGTATCTTACATCATCTAGACCAGACATTATGTTTGCAGTAGGTGCTTGTGCCAGATTTCAAGTTACACCTAAAGTTTTACACTCACAAGTTACACCTAAAGTTTCTCCCATTGATCTGGTGGCATATTCTGATAGTGACTATGCTGGAGCAAGCTTAGATAAGAAATCAACAACAGGAGGTTGTCAGTTCCTAGGGTGCAGATTGATATCATGGCAGTACAAGAAGCAAATTGTGGTTGCCACCTCCTCTACTAAAGCTGAATATGTGGTTGCTGCTAGTTGCTGTGGACAAGTACTCTGGATTCAGAATCAAATGCTGGATTATGGGTATAATTTTATGCACACCATGATTAATATTAACAATAACAATACTATATGTATTGTTAAGAATCCTGTTTCACATACTAAAACAAAACACATTAAGATTAGATATCATTTTATAAGAGACTGCTATGATAAAAAGTTAATTCAAGTGGTTAAAATCTACACAGATCACAATTTTGCAGACTTACTTACAAAAGCTTTAGATGTTGGAAGGTTTCAGTACTTGGTTGCAAGTATTGGAATGCTAAATCCTTAGAATTTTAATCTCTTTGTGTCTTTGTAATGTTTGTACAGGATTAGTACTGTTAGTTTTGTCAATTAGTACTGCTAAGTATAATTAGTACTGCTAGTTATACTTAAGACTGCTAGTTAAAACTGTTAGTCATAATTAATACTGTTAAACAAGAAAATACTTTGGATTGTGTATTCTTGGTTTTGGACTAATATTTACAGGCTAGGCATATTGAGTATCTGGTATTGAATTGAGGGGAGGCTAATAATGTCAACATGCAGTCAAGAATGAATGGAAGGACATGTAACATCAAACAAAGGTGTGTGATGTGTCAAACACCTAGGCAAATCAAAAGAGGTCGGGACACAAAGATACCTCAGTCTAGTGGTCCCCCTGAAAAGGTTGGTGATGAGGCTGTCCATAAGGAGTTGGGTGACAGAATGGAAAGGGCTGCCACTACTGCTTCTAGCTTAGAAGCAGAGCAGGACAGTGGTAACAACAATAGGACCTAATCCATGGCAACACTTAATGAGCCAAGTCCTTAGGGAACTGGTTCAGGTAGTGGTCCCAGGTGCCAAGATACCATATTGGGGGGTGTAGATGCTCAAACTAGGTTTGAGACTACATCTAAATAGTCCAATGATCCACCTCTCTCAAGAGATAACACACTTGGAAGTGGGGAGGACAGTATGAAACTAATGGCATTGATGGAACATTGTACAAAACTGTCTGAATTGGTGAGAAAAAGAAAAGAGAGATATAGTGAGCTGAAAAACAGAAAGAGAATTATGTGATAAAAACAGAAAGAGTGAATTGGTGAGAAAAAGAAATGAGAGATTTAGTGAGCTGAAAAACAGAAAGAGAGATTGTGCGAATCCAAATTTATGGTGGCAATGCTTGTTGGAACAAAATTGGAGTTGATACTGCTAGGTATAAACTTAACACTGCCAGTATTAAGTTAGTACTGCCAGGCATATCTTAATACTGCTGGGTAAAGTTAATACGACTGGGCTTAAAGTTAGTACTGCTAGGCTAAAATTAGTACTGGTGGGTGACCGTTAGTACTGTTTGAGGCATAACAGAATTTTCTTAATTAAATATAGCCGTTGCAAAATTTCCGCCAACTACTAAGCCTATAGGTTTGACTAATTTGGAGAAGTCCTGATCTTTCTATAAAATCATAAGCTTTCTTCAAGATAAGAACAAATTTCATTCAGTCGGTCAAATCAAAACCCTAAGTGCTCTCTACATAATCTCAATTAACTTTGCCAAGCTCACACACTCTCATATACAAACAAATCCCAGAACCCTAATCTAACTTCTCTTCATCAAATGGCAAATTTGGATTTCTGCGACAAGCACAACATGGTTGCTTACTTACAAAAGTCTGAAGGAAGTGAAGGTTTTCATCAGATAGTGGATTTTCTAAATACATGTCACATTAAGTATGCTCTCATTGAAAATCCCACTATCTATGTTTCTCTTATAGAACAATTTTGGCAAACTACTACTGCATGCACACTTGAGAATGGAGACATGGAAATCACTGCAACAATAGATGGGAAAGTCAAGATTGTTTCTAAAGCATCTACAGAATAATTCTCAAGTTAGAGTTCTATGGTATATAACACTTTACCAATAAAGAGATTTTTAAGCAACGTCCTATAATGGGGAATGTGTCCAACTATGATAAACTAAACTTTTTAAAGGGACATTTCTCCCATCAGTGGAAATTTTTGATTCATACCTCCTCACTGTTAGTTCCAAGGAAAAATGCTTCAGGAAATTTTTGTAGAAATATATGCAATGCTATTCATTTGCTTGGGCCACAATCAGAACCTTTATTTTTCCAATTTATTTTTTGATGGAATGTAAATAAAAGATGGAAAGTAAGTCTAAATTTTTGATGTATCCAAGATTTATACAAATCTTTTTGAACAAGCAAAAGAGACTGCTTCTACCTCACCAAAGAACCTATATTGCTCCTTGCCTTACTGAAAAACTGTTTAGCAATATGAAGAGGGATTCAAAGGGATATACTGGGGTGGACACTCCATTGTTTCAAACAATGCTTGTTCAGGGTCAGACATTACAGGGTGAAGGATCAAAAATCCTAGTTAAGTCCCATCACACACCTATAGTTTCTCTATCAACCTCATAATCACATCATTCACCAACCCTTAGGGATTTTATCAGATAGAAAACTGAGGTTCCTTAGCTCAGTTCTCCTTCTCAGACCCATGTAGCAGATGAGGCTGCATCCATAGGTGTGGATGACAGACATGGAGGGGCTGCCACTACTGTCTCTGGCTTAGAAGCAGGATAGGGCAGTGGTAACATACATAAGACCCCTACAATTGCACCATGATTCACCTCTCCTAAGAGTTCACACACTTGAAAGTGATGAGGGCAGAATGCAACCAAATGAATTGATGGAATTGGTTACAAAATTATTAGACAAAGTTGCAGTTTTGGAGAATGACTTGAAGCAGACAAAGAAAACCTATGGTGCTAATTTTGAGTTTACTGCTCTCAAAGAGGTTTATACTACTGAGCCAGATATTAGTACTGCTAATGTACCAGTTAGTACTGCTGGTGCAAGCACAAGAAAGAGAAGGATACTCTGAAGCTGACAAAGCAAAATTGCTTGTAGAGCTTATAAATGAAAGAAAGAGACAATTTGCCCAACAAAGAGCTCAATAAAGGAGGAACAGACCTCTCACACAGACTCAACAAAGGTCTTATAAGTGTAACTATATCAAGCATATGGGAAGTCATACACTACAGCAGTTGAGAGGATACTCTTTTGATGAAATCAAAGTTATATTTGAAGCAACAGTAAAGAGGGTAAATAATTTTACTCTAATGGAGAGTGATGATATAGTTCCTAAATCTGTAGCTGGAAGTTCAAAGAGAAGTGCAGAAGAAAAACTTGGTAAAGAAGGTTTAAAGAAACAAAAGATAGGAGAAGAATCAGAACCAGCTGAAGAATCAAAAGAAAAAGAATCAGATGAACTACATCTGTAATTAAAAGAATATAATAAACATTTATGTAATGATTAGGTTAATTAGGATAATATGGTGTTTCGTTAGGGTTTAAGATCGCGTAGAATTTGATTTAGATGGGGCAGAATTTTAGGGGCTGTGTTTTTTGGCTGATATCTCAATGATGGTAATAGCTTTTGTCAAGTTTCCAGTGCCTATGATGTAGCTCAAAGAGTCTAGTTTCCAGAACAACGGCCTCAAAGAATTTGTTGTCGGGAAGTCAGTAAAGTTGTTGCAAAAACGTTTTTCATAGCGTAAATACGGGTCAGATTTAGGTCAGATTACAAGGTATAAAACCCCCACTTAAAATTTTAAATTTAGCTTATCACTTTGTACAGGATTTTATTCTATGTGTCCTATTAGAAATCCCCAAAGGAGAGCTTCCCTGATTTGGAAGTCTAAGTCTGAATATTTAAGTCTAAACTTTTTAGTGTGCAAACAGATCCTAATTGGGACTGTTTTGAAGTTTGATTTTCTTAGGAGTACTTGTGCATGTAAAATGGATCTTGAATCAGAGGTAGTTAATTACACATAATGACAAGGTGATTTTTGGTATGAATTATGGAGGTCAGTAAGTAAGAGGTTTGAGTACGTTAAGTCACGTTAAAATTATTCAATTTTGAACAAATTGTGACTAACTAGTGAAACTTGTTAATGAAGTGGTTTAAATTGGGTATGGTGTTGGGGTGACCCATGGGGTTAATAAAACACCTTAGACGTCCATCATTTTATTGTTACATGTGCATTAAGCTTTTTGGCTTAGATAAGCTGTAAACCGAGTTATTTTGTTGTATAGTTTGTGCTAGGTTGTTTTGTGAAGCTTATTGTGTGAATCTTTTGAAAGCTAAGCAAAGGTGAGTTTCATAGCCCCTTTTTCTTATGTTTTTATTATATAGGTGAAGAAATGATGCTGTGTCTTGTTGCGTGTAAAATATTTTTAAGCTTGCTGTCTTATGTGTATTGGATCGGATGCGTACACCTACTCAGTGTTGTGATATGGGATCAGATGGTACGCCTACCCAGTGTATGATATGTTTGGTATTGTGGATCCAATATGCAAAACGAGGTGTGACGGTGGTAAGACTGCGTGAGCTAATATGAGGCCATGTAGCGCACATATGTAGTTGATATGATTGTGGATCGTAGGCACGTCCGTCTATTTGTTTAAATGTTGTCATGAATTGTTTTGGTAATTTGCCAGCAGCTAATTGAAAGTTTATTTTGGATATATGTTTGTATGTCGCAAACCTATATATCTCTCGCTCACCTTTATGTTACGTTTTAAGCAACATTTCAGGTGAGCTAAAATGGTGCTAATGGAGCGAAGTGGCTAGAAGAGACCGTAGGATGTTTGGAGTTTATTTATGCATTACTTGTTTTGAATAAATGCGTTTGCATGAATTGTTTGGATTATGTTTTGCATGTCATTTATTGACGAGACCTCTTTCTCATTAATAAAGACACCATTAGGGTTTTGGGTATTGTTATGACACTTTGTGTCTTGCTTTACTTTAGTTTTCATTTTAGTATTCTCTATATAGACACCATGTGTTGTGATGATATCCATTCTTGTTTACGCCTCGTGTTTCCGCCTTGGCGGGGTGTGACAGATTGGTATCAGAGCCATGTTATAGAGAAGTAGGTGGTTGAGCCTAGACTATAACCTAGGAGTCCTTCATGTAGATGCATTTAGGGCTTAAGTGTTTAATGCTATAACTGCTATGCTTCCCCTCTATTTTGCATAGCTTATATATTTTATATTTTGCTAATTTTTATTTAGTTATTTTGTCTACCATAATTTTGATATAGATATGTATTTACTTTCTAGTATCTTAGCTATGTTTTTTCCCTCACCCGTAGAAGTCTCGTTGGGAACCTTTTTTCCAACTAACTTCGCGTTAAAGAGCCTCTTGTGGAACCGAAGGAGATAGGATAGTTGATCGTTTGTCGAATGCGCGTAATAGGGCTGGACCCGCAGAGTCGGGTGATTCTTGCGGAGGCAAAGTCAAACCCAAGCGAGGCCCAGCATAAGTTTATCTCGTCCCCCCCCCTTTACCCGTCATGTTGTAATGATTATTCTTTGATATTTCGTATTTTGGTGAAGTCGTTGTGAGACTTCGTTCCTTTATGTCGTGTTCGATCTTATTTTTGATATAAGTTAGTAGTCATTTGATAATGCATCCTGTATTGTTAATTGGAGTGGTTTAAGATGTGATTGTGGAATAGTGCTTATATGATTAAAATTATGATTAATATTGGTGATCTTTGAAGTAAGTACACATGTGAAAGGAGGCACTTATAATTATGGTGGCCAACATAATTATAAAGGCATCACACACGTAGACTTGTGACCATGATTGCATTTATTTATGTTTGAATGTAAGGTGATAGTGGTAGTGTAATAATTTTTTATATATATATGTGTATTCATGAGAAGGATGGTGGTATGAGTAGAGAAATTATTCTCTTACCCTAATTGAAGGATATGTTAAGTTGAGTTGTATAGATAGTAAGTTTCCCTTCTATCTAGTATTTGTGGATACCTAGTATTGCTATTATAGAGGTTGCTCGTTTGCTCGGTTGTTTGTTCGGATTTCCTAAGTCTAAGCTTAGCATCCCTTCATCGTACTTTGTTAGTAAGGATACCTGATTTTCCTATTCGACGTCTCGATGTATATTGGTTGTTTGAAATATGTTTTTTCGGATATAGCCGCATTTCGTTACTTCTTTCATTGCATTGATTACTCGTATGAGTATCAAAGGTTTCTTTTAAGCACTAATTGTTCCTAACATATTAGTTGGATCAGGTTACTCCTTCCTTTGTATTCCTTTGGTCTTTCGTACCCCGTTGGCAACGTTTATACGATGCTTTTAGGTTTGCTCTGTTGATTGTTATTTTGGATAAGACCTTACGTTTTCTTTTGGGTACGTACTGTCTTGCATGAGTTTTTTCTTGTACTGTTCTTTGATTTTATTTTGAGTAATGGTCTTGGTATTTTCTTTCGATTTTCAAACATAAATTAAATGTTATAGTCCTGTACGGTGTTTACGATCCTGTTGAATATATTCATTTGTTTTTAGATAACTTATTTCATAATTGATGTCTAATTATAAAAACTCTTTGGAAGTATTGTGTTAGTGTTTGAGAAAAATTATGTTTAAAATGATCTTTGTAAAAAGAATATGTTTAAATGGTCTATACAAATAGGATATGAAAATTTTTAAGTGGTTTAATAAATTTTATTTTATTATAAAAAGCTGGTTTAAAGTGATTCATAGTGGTAAGGTACGATACACCATTAGATAACCATCTCTAGGTTTTTATGACAACCAGAATGAATTTGATAAAGATTACATTTAAGACAATTTTATTATAAATTTAAAATGATTTTTATTTCTTAAGTGACTTTCTTAATTTTAAAATTGATTTTTATAAAACATTATTAAATTTGGTCTTTTAAGTAAAGTCGATAATTGGTTTAAAGAATTTCGTCTTTGGTATTTGAGTATTTTTTATTGTTCATTTGTCGTGTTCTTCTGATGATTTTCTTCGTTACGTTTGTCAACTCGGTGCATATACGTATCCTTTCTTTCAAAGGATTCTTATGTCATTTAATCCACGTCTACTTGCATATGTGGAATCTCCTATATTGCATTCCTAGCCTTTGACTCGATTTCATTTGTTTATCCTATTCCAATTGTTCGTACCCTTAGAGTTTGTTGATGACCAATTGAGTCATGGAAGCTTTGTTGTGCTTGTGTAATGGACCGGTTGTCCAAGAGGAAGTTTGGGATAGTATTGTTAAATGAGAAGGTGGTTAGGATACCGGAAAGGTGAGGAGATACTTTGGGTTCATGTGAACGTACTCAAGGAGTCGTGAAAACCTAAATGAACGCAAAGGTAGATAAACTGAAATTGAGTGGTATTTTCATCCTACGAGACTTTATTGACGTGTTTTCGAAAGACATGTCAATGACCACCGTAATGACAAGTTAAGTTCCGCGTAGACTTAGTTCCTGGAGCGACGCCATTTGTGAAGTCACCCATATGTCTAGCACCCTTAGAAATGCAAGAATTGTCTAAACAACTTTGAGATTGTCAAATATAAGGTTTTCATACGACCTAGTCATTTTCCATGGGGATGCACCAGTGTTGTTTGTTAAGAAGAGGAGCATGTAGTTCATTTGAAGTTAGAGTTGGAATTACTGAGGAAGGAGAAGTTGTATGCCTAAGGTTACTAAGTGTGAGGCAGTGAAGAATTAGGAAGTACCTACGACACCATCTGAGATATGATTATTCTTAGGATTGGCAGGTTACCTACCTACGTTTCATCGCAAACTTTTCTAAGATTGTTAAACCCCTTACTTCCCTAACTGAGAGGGATCAGAAGTATGAGTGGGGCGCAGAACGAAAAGAGGCTTTCTAGACTTTGAGGAATGATTTGTGTGAACAAAACCACCTAGGGAACTTGAATAATCGAACGTAGTGGTTGATGCATTAGAAGAAATAGATATTGAAACCAAGATGAGTAAGAGCAATGTCCAATGACTAGCCAGTCAAGTTGTTAAGGACAAGATATTGTGGCTTTACTTTAAGTGAGACGACCAAGGTATAGAACCGCTAGCAGAAATGCTGCGTGACCTGGACCAACAAATGGAAAAGAGGGCAGATGATGGTTAGTACCTTATGGATTAAATTGTATAGTGAGTATGAGTATGAAATTCGCTACCATCCAGGTAAGGCAAATGTGGTGACTGATGCGTTAAGTAGGAAGGAACGAGTGAAACCTAGACGTGTTCGAGCGATGGCTATTGACATTCAATAAAGTAAGAGAATGATACTGGCAGCCCCAAGTGTAGGCGTTTCAAGCAAGAGAACATACGCACAGAAAGGCTTCATGGGTTAGATTGACATATGGAAAAGAAGGAGGACAGAGTTTTGTACTTATGGATCAATATGAGGTTAAAGTAGTAAGGGAATGATGTAGGGACGGTAGTAATGGTTAGGCTATGCATCAAGGTACTTGGTACATCCGGAGCGGATAAGACGTACTATAACCTTGGAGACATGTATTGGTAGCCACATGTAGAAAATATATAGTTACCTATGTTAGCAAATTGTTGGAAATTAGTTTAAGAGGTAAAAAGCTATAATGTCAAAGACTTTGGATTGCTAACTACACCGAGATAACTTGAGTGAAAATGAGATAGAATCACCATGAATTTTATTACTAAATTCCAAAGGTCAAAGTAGTGAGTATAATGGGATTTAGGGTGGATGGTCGATTGAGGGTAGACTGACCAAGTTAGGCCTGCGGAACTTCTAGCTAAACAAGAAAAATTTCAAGATGTGAAGTTGCAAGGATTTATATGAATGAGATAAGAGCAAGGAATAAATTTTAGTGACGATTTAACTCAATGCGAATGGAAGATTTACCTCATGGTTGGGCAGACGCTGCAGAAAGTGTTAGAGACACGATTGGATTTGAGTACTGGCTTAGCATCCTCAAGCGGATGGACAAAATGAACGTATGATTCAGACTTTGGGAAGATATAATGAGGGCATGTGTTATTGATTTTGGTTGTAGTTATCATTCGAGCATTTGGTGTGCTCCGTTTGAAGCATTGTATGGAAGGAAGTGTAGGTCGCCTGTTTTATGGGCTGAGATTGAGGAAAGTAGTTTGATTGGACCTGAGTTGGTTCAAGAGACGACTGATAAAGTGGTGTTGATAAAAGAAAAGCTCAAAGCGGCAAGAGACCATCAAAAGAGCTATGCTGATAATAGACGCAAACTGTTAGAGTTTGAGGTAGGAGGTCGGGTTATGCTAAAAGTTTCACCTTAGAAAGGTGTAAATCGTTTGGGAAAAAGGGTAAGTTAGCACCGAGGTATGTAGGGCCATTTGAGATTCTTGAAATAGTCGGTCCTATAGCTTATCGGTTGAGATTGATTGAGGAATTGAGTGGAGTACATGACACGTTTCATGTGTCAAACCTAAAAACAATGTCTGGCGGATGCTAGTCTGCATGTGCCATTGGATGAGATCAAGGTTGACAAAACTCTTCATTTTGTTGAGGAACCTATTGAGAATAGTGACCGTGAAGTTAAGAGGTTAAAATGTAGCAGAATGGTGGTAGTTAAGGTCCATTTGGGCTCGAAGCGAGGTCTTTAGGACTTCAGGTAAACTGAGTATCCACACTTGTTCGTTGAGCAAGGGATCATTAGGAGTTTTTAGTTAAAGTTGGGTACGTAAGGTTTCTTGTAGACCTTAGTATGCCCTTAGATGTGTTTGTGTGATTTTGGTTAAAGTTATTTTATGAATAAACTCGAAAAGTTGAGCCGATTTTTTCATAAAAAAAAAAAAAAATAAAAAAAAAAAAAAAAAAAAAAAAAAAAAAAAAAAAACTGAGGAAAAGAAACATTAGGCTTTGTAACAACTTATAACTTGGTTTCAAGACGTTTTCTTGTTTGATGAGTTGCGATACCGGGTTGTAAATGGCGTTGTTACGCAACTTAAGGTTTTTTATGAGTCTCCTCGATGACGGGCAAGGTTCAGGTAGTTAGATGTTTCTTTTCGTTTAGAGCGGTTTATCTGCTATGTCGTACCCTTTTGTGGGCAGGCAAAGTGGTTAGCAGTAAGACATATCTTGAGAAAGTTAGTTGGAAAAGCAAAGTGTAACTTTGAGTTAACATGGGTATAGTGAGGACTACTGAAAGATTAATTATACCTCGAATTATTGTTTTGGATAAATGAGAGAGTTTGAACCTTTGGTCAATCTCGGGATGTAGATTTTCCTAAAGGAGGGGATACTGTAAACAACCATACTTGAGCAGGTAGTCAAACTATAGTGTTGACTTATGTAGCTATTGCAATAATGGTTATGTGATTAGATGTGTTATATGCGTTTATGGATTATGTGAGTAATGTGGTAGTCAATCTCTTGAGTGGTGATCATTGCAAGAGATTTGGAATGGAGGTGAGATTGGTTGACATCATTTCGTTCACTTTTTGTGACAAGAAATGATTTGTGATTTAAGCGTTTTAGTGATTATCGTGTAAGAATATTACGTATGCGAATTTATATGTGTATTAATGTAGGTAAGAATAGGTGTTAGTAGTAGAATAAGAATGAAATGTAATTTCTATTTTTTGGAAAGTTTAGGTTAAAATAAAATGAAATTTATTTTATTTTAAAAGTCTAGTAAATTGCGTTTACGCAAAAAGGTATACTCAAATAAGCTTAGGTTTTTATAAAAACTTAAGGTAATGCAAATAATTAAGTAATTAATTAATAAATAAATAAATAAATAATAAATATATAATATATATAATATATAAAGATATATAATATATAATATATAAAATTATATATATAAATATAAAAAATATATATATATATAAAAGGGAAATCGGCCAAAAAAAGAAAGGAAGAAAAAAAAGGAAAACAAATCTTACTCTAATTAAAATTGGTAAAAGATATCTATCCTAAACCTTTTTGTAAATCTTATAAATACCAAATCCCTTCTTCCCTTGTTTTTAAATGTCCCATCCAACTTTTATCAAAGGAGAAGAAGAAAAAATATCTTTTTCACGTTTGGTGATTTTTGTGTTCGAGATTCGAAGGAGTTTAAGTATAAATTAATAAACCTTTAAGTTAATTATCAATTAAAAAACATGAAATAATTATTATGAATGGATAATTAGGATTTCATAACATTTGCAATTAATGATATAATAAACATGTTTATAATGATTAGTTTAATTAGGACATATGGGTGTATTCGTTAGGATTAGATCGCCGTTAGAATTTATTTAAGCTTAGGCAGAAATTTAGGCTTGTTGTTGGCTGATTATCTTAATGATGCTAATAGCTTTTGGAGGGGGTGGGGGTGGGGGGGTGGGATGGTGGTTCCTATGAATGTAGCGCATAGAGTCTATTTCTAAAACATCCTCTCGAAGGTTGTTGAGGTCGGGAAGTCAGTCAAACGTTGGTTGCAAGAAACTTGTTAAAGCAGTAAATACGGGTCAGATTTATGTCAGATTACGAGGTATAAATCCCCACTTAAAATTCGAATTTAGATTAGCCCTTCTACAGGAGTTTAGTTCTATGTGTCTATTAGAAATCCCCCAAAGGAGAGCTTCTGATTTGGAGTCTAAGTATGATTTTTAAGTCCAAACTTTTTAGTTTGCAAACAAATCCGAATTGGGACTGTTTTGAAGTTTGATTTTCTTAGGAGTACTTGTGCATGTAAATGGTAGTTAATATACTCATAAATGAACATAGGTGATTTTTGGTATGAATTATGAGTCATAAGTAGGAGTTATGAGTAACGTAAGTCATGTTAAAATTCTGCAGTTTTGAACAAATTGTGACTAACTAGTAAAACTTGTTAATGAAGTGGTTTAAGTTGGGTATGGTGTCAGGGTGACCCATGGGGTTAATAAAACACCTTAGACGTCCATCATATGATTGTTACATGTGCATTAAGCTTTTGGCTTAGTAGCGTGTAACACGAGTTATTTTGTTGTATAGATTGTGCTAGTTGTTTGTGAAGCTTATTGTTGGAATCTTTTAGAAAGCTAAGCAAAGGTGAGTTTCATAGCCCCTTTTTCTCTTGTATTTGGGGTGCGAAATGATGCTTGTCTGTTGTCCGTTAAGAATGGTTGTTTAAGCTTGCTGTAGTTATGTGTATTGGATCGGATGAGTACGCCTACTCAGTGTTGTGATATGGGATCGGATGGGTACGCCTACCCAGTGTATGATATGTTTGGTATTGTGGATCCCAATATGCAAAACGAGGTGTGACGGTGAAGGAGACTGCATGAGCTAATATAGTAGGCCAATGTAAGCGCACATATGATATTTGGTATGATTTTGGATTGTGTCACTTCCGTCCCGTTGTGGTTAATTGTTGTCATGAATTGTTTTGGTAATTGCAACAGCTAATTGAAAGTTTATTTTGGATATTGTTGTATGTCGTAAACCTATGATTCTCGCTCAACTTTATGTTGACGTTTTAAGCATCATTTTTAGGTGAGCTTAATGGTGCTAAGATAGAGCGAAGTGGCTAGAAGAGACCGTAGGATGCTTGGAGTTTATTTATGCTTTCTGTTTGAATAAATGCGTTTGCATGAATTGTTTGGGATTAAGTGTTTTGCATGTTATTTATTGACGAGCCTCTTTCTCATTAATAAAAACGCTGTTAGGTTTTTAAGTATTGTTATGACACTTTGTGTCTTTACTTTACTTTAGTTTTTATTTTAGTATTCTCTATATAGAGACCATGTGTTGTGATGATACATTCTTGTTTACGCCTCGCGTTTCCGCCTTGGCGGGGTGTGACAGTTTCAAACATTGTTTGTTTAGGGTCAGATATTACAGGGTGAAGGATCAACAATCCCAGTTGAGTCCCATCATACACCCACAGTTGCTCCATCAACCTCACAACCACATCATTCACCAACACTTAGAATTTTACAGAACAGGAAACTAAGGTTCTTCAGCCCAGTTTCCCTACTCATACCATGAGCAGATAAGGCTGCATCCAATAGGAGTGGAATGACAACATGGAGGGCTGCCACAACTGTCCTCTGGCTAGAAGAGGACAGGCAGTGGTAAAATAACCATAAGACACCTACCATGCCCCATGATTACCTCTCCCAAGAGTTCACACACTGGAAGAGATGAGGGCAGATGAAACAAATGAATTGATGGATTGGTTTTACAAAATTATCAGACACAGATTTGCATTTTGGAGATGACTTGATGCAACAAAGAAACCTATGGTGTTCTGTTTTACCAAACTTATCAAAAATGTCAAGACTTGGAGAAAAACTATCAAGTCCAGCCAAAGCAACAAGAAACTCAATTTGTTGTATCTGATAATGAGGAGAGGATTCTTTCATCAGGGGAGAAAACTTGCTGAAATAATGAAGACCCTGAAATAATTCATTGGGTACAACAGAATGATATCAGCATGATGCACAGACTCAGGGGAGGCTAGAGTATGATTTGACCTAATTTTTGATTACTGACCCTGAAGAGGTTATACTTGCTGAGGCCAGAATTAGTACTGCTAATGTACCAGTTAGTATTGCTGGTGCAGAAGTTAGTATTGCTGCTGAAAGTTTAGTATACATCAGAAGAAGTGCAGTAAAGAGAAAAGACAAGGGTAAAGCTATAATGGAGGAATCTGAGCCTACACAAACCAAGACTAAAATACAGCAAGAACAAGAAGAGGCATTGGGTGAGAAAGCTCATAGATTACAAGAACAATTTTGATCGAAAAGAGAGGTAAAGGATTGTCAGTGTTCATAAAGAAGCAAGTACTTTCAAACCTGAAGAATGGGATAATATGCAAGCTCAAATTGAAGTTGACGAAGATCTAGCTTAAATGTTACAAACACAAGAAAGAGAAGGATACTCTAAAGCTGACAAAGCAAATTTGCTTGTAGAGCTTATAAATGAAAGAAAGAGCCAATTTGCCCAACAAAGAGCTCAACAAAGGAGGAACATGCCTCTCACACAGGCTCAACAAAGGTCTTATATGTATAACTATATCAAGCATATGGGAAGTTATACACTACAGCAGTTGAGAGGATACTCTCATTGATGAAATTAAAGTTCTCATTTGAAGCAACAATGAAGAGGGAAATACAATTTGTTTCTTTTTTTATTTTTTACTCCAATGGAAAGTGATGATATATTCCTAAAGTTTAGCTGGAATTCAAAGATAAGTACATAAGTAAGAACTTGGTGAAGAGTTCAAAAGACAAAAGATAGGAGAAGGAACAAAACCAGCTAAAGAATCAAAAGGATAAAGAATCAGATGAACTGTCTCAAGAACAACTACAATAGTTAATAATCATAGTTCCAAAAGAAGGGATGAATGTTTAAGCCCTACAAATTAAATACCCAATCATTGACTGGGAGGTTTACACTAAAGATTCAAGAAAATACTAGAAAATCATCAGAGTAGGTGATCATACAGAGGTATATAAATTGTTTGAAGATATGCTAAGAATTTGACATAGATGAATCTAGTGAAACTTTAGGATTTGGTTAAAGAAAGATTCAGTTCAACAGAACCTACTGATGATAAAGAAAGAGCATTATGGGTTGAATTGAAGAGGTGTTTTGAACCTGATACTGATGACCTTTTGGAACTTCAGAGATATATGCATGATCCATTAACATGGAGGTTATATGATACATGTGATGTTCATCATGTGTCTACAAAGACAGGATTGGATATTTTCATGCTAGTTGAGAAAGATTATCCAATGACAAAAGGACTTCCAATGTTGATGTTGTAACCAGCTGCAAGTGGAGCAACATTCAGAGATGTCAGATGAACTTTTAAGGAAAATCTTCATACTAGCAAACAGACCAAGGCATTAAAATGTTTGAAAGAATCCTCTCAGAGCCCAAAGTTTTAATTCAAAGAAACTTGATGATTTGGTGGTAAATCACAAGTTTAGGGGAGGATTGTTGGGAATTAAAAGTCTTTACACTTAGTACTGCCAAGAGTAAAAGTTTGTACTGCTCAGATTATAACTACCAGTACTAACTGATTAGTACTGCTAGTGTAAAAGTTAGTACTGCCAGTACTAACTTAATACTGCTAAAGTCTTAAGACTGCTAGAAGAATATAATGACTGCATGAAGATAATGACGTGTGAAGTGATATGTATGGACTTATTCAAAGTGTATATCTTATAAAGTTAGAAAGATATGTATATGATTAGAATTATAGAAGATCTTAAGTATCTTCAAAGATTTGTAATTATCTTGTAAAGGACTCCTTGGTGTATAAAAGAAGATCCTAGGTTATGGTTAATATTATTCATAGAATTGCATGCATAGCTTCAAGGTTGTAAACCTTAGTACTAGATAGAGTACTCGTATTATTCATCATAATAATATTGAAGCTTTTTGGTTATATCATTGTTTCATTCAAGTTTACTGTTTCATTAATATTTCTTCTAAGTATTAAAGAGTAGATTCCGCATACTCTTTAGTATTCACAAAGTTTCTACCATTGTTGTTTTGAATTTATTCAAAGTAACATAATCTTTACAAGCTAAAAAATAGATCTTGAGTTGGGAACAACAAGTGGTATCAGAGCTTGTGTTCTGAAACTTTGATCTAGAAGAAACAAACAAGAAGAACTTTTTATTCACACAAAGAGATGGATCTGGAAACTGCCCAAACCAATGCTACTACAAAGTTGCCCATTCTCAAACAAGGTGAATATAAGTTGTGGAGACTAAGAATAGAGCAATACTTTCAAGTTCAAGACTGTGCTCTATGGGATGTCATAGAGAATGGCAACTCTTTCAAACCAACAGCACGAACAACAGCAAATGCTGATGGTACTTCTACTTCGATGATACCAGATCCTGTTACTACTGAAGAGAAGGCCCAAAAGAAGAATGATGTAAAAGCAAGAAGTATGTTGCTGATGGCACTTCTCAATGAACATCAATTGACTTTTAATCAATACAAGGATGCAAAGACTTTGTTTGATGCCATACAAACAAGATTTGGTGGCAATGATGCCACAAAGAAGACTCAAAAGACACTTCTGAAGCAGAGTTATGAGAACTTCAACGCTCCAAGCACAGAGTTACTTGATTCTATCTTTAACAGGCTTTAGAAAATTGTTAGTGTAACACCCCCAAAATCTGGTCGCAGCGGAATGGTAACAATGGGGTGCTACTTCATAGTCTAAACGCACAAGTCACAGATGATAGAAACTCATGTAGTGGTCTGGAGGAATATATCAGATCTTGACACAATGAGCATTGATGATCTCTACAACAACTTCAAGGGGATTTTGGTTTGGGGAAAAAAAAACAGAAAACTCAAACTCAAGCTCTCAGAATATGGCCTTTGTGTCATCTCCTAGCAGTACCAATGAAGTTAATACTGCCAATGTTCAAGTTAGTACTGCTAACTCTCCTGTTAGTACTGCTGATTCTCCAGATAGTACTGCTAACTTAAGTGATGCCACTGTCTATGCGTTTTTGGCAAATCAACCAAACGGGTCTCAACTTGTTCATGAAGACCTTGAACAAATCATAAAGATGACCTAAAAGAAATGGTTTTGAAATGGCAGTATAGCTTTTACTGAGCATGAGAGCAAGAAGGTTATTTCCAGGAGGAACAGTAAGAAGATTCACTATCAATGGAAGTGATACTGTTGGATATGATATATCCAAGGTAGAATGTTTCAACTGTCATAAAATGGGACATTTTGCAAGAGAATGCAAAGGTCCTAAGAATCAAGAAAATAGGAACAGGAATCAAGACAACTCAAGAAGGATTGTGAATGTGGAAGAAACTTCTTCAAAAGCTATGGTGGCTATTGATGGAGCTGGTTTTGATTGGAGCTTTATTGCAGATGAGGAAGTACCTACCAACATGGATCTTATGGCTTCAGGGACTCAGAGGATATAATGATAACTTGTACTAACACCGGTCTTAAAAAAGCTTTGAAACTCTTAAACTCAATATGATTAATTTAGAGTAGAGTTAATAAATCTGAGTTTAATCTAGCTACCTATAAAAGTGGTTTAGCATTTGTAGAAGAACAACTTGTCTTTTACAAGAAAAATGAGATATTGTTTTGTGACCAAATTGTTGTTCTAAAAAGAGACACCTCATTTAAAGACTCAGAAATTAATGCTCTTAAAAGTGAGATAGAAAAGCTTAAGAAAGAAAAAGAGAGCAATTAGATTAAAATTGACAAATTTGAAAATGCTTCTAAAAGCTTAGATAAATTAATAGGGAGTCAAATATCTGATAACAGTAGAAAAGGTATAGGGTTTGTAAGCTATAATGCTGTTCCACCTCCACCTACTAGGCTTATTTGCACCCCAACTATTGATTTATCCAACTCTAGTCTTGTGGAGTTCAGAATTCTGAGTTGAAGGGTATGACTTAAGGCCAGTCATGAGTGTCAGTTAAAGATACCTTATGAGGTTAAGAAAACTCCATGATGCCCTATTGGCGTGAGAAGAAGTTCGTGTCAGAAAAAGAGAAGCAAACTGTTTTTCCTACTAAGATAGAATCTGTTAAACAATAAGAAAAACCAGCTAGGAAGCCAGTTAAGTATGCAGAGATGTACAGATCACAAAAACCTAGGGGAAATCAAAGAAACTGGAATAATCTTAAATCCTAACAGCTAGGAGGTGATTTTGTGATGTATAATAAAGCATGTTTTGTTTATGGAAGCTTATTACCATGTGCAGGCCTCATGCAATACCATCAAAGGGAAGGGATGGTAAATGGTAATAATTATACAAAGGTGAATTTATAACTATTCTGCTAAAAGGCTCACCTAACTCTTTACAGGAAAACATGACTCCCGAGCAGTTTTAATGAAAAACTGGCTTTAAACACTTAATAACGTCTAGGCCTCGTTAATAATGCTCTTCCCAAAACTTTACAGGTTTATAAAGCTAGAGGACCAATTGTCATGGTTATTTCAAAAAAATTGCTTCAATCAACTGTAAAGTAGGCACTATCAATCAAGAACTATCATTAAACAAACAAAAACTTTAACCAAAAAGTTAATACTGCTAAGGAAAAAGTTTATACTGCTAAGCCAAAAGCAGTTAATACTGTTAAGCCAAAAGCAGTTAATACTGCTAGGCCAACTTCAGCAGTAGTTAATGCTGTCAGGGCAAATCAGGTTTACTGTGTTTAGGCCTCAGCGGTGTTAGGTTTGAAGACCTACCAACTAACAGTGCCATCAATTACTTTCAAGAAGAGACAAAATTATATGAACACCGAGCAGATCAAGTCGTCCCTAAAGTGATGGGCTTGGGTTCCAAAGGAAACTAATTTCCTTATTTTTATGTGCAGGTTCATCCACAAAAGGAAGATCAAGGATATGTTGATAGTGGATGCTCTAGGCAAATGACAGGCAACATGTCCTATCTCACAGACTTCAAGGAATTTGATGGGAAGATTTGTTCCTTTGGGGAGGAGCCAGAGGAGGAAGAATTACTGGTAAAGGAACAAAGCAAGGCTAGTTACCCAGGGATATACTCAAGAAGAAAATGGATGTGAAGAGTGCTTTCCTTTATGGTACAATAGAAGAAGAGGCATATGTGTGTCAACCTCCAGGATTTGAAGATCCTAACTATCCTGACAAAGTTTACAAGGTGGTGAAAGCAGTGTATGGTTTGCATCACGCTCCAAGAGCCTGGTATGGAACCTTGGCCAAGTATTTATTGGACAATGGGTTTCAAAGAGGAAAGATAGATCAGACCTTATTTATCAAGAAGCAAAAAGGAGATATTTTGCTTGTACAGGTCTATGTTGATGACATTATCTTTGGCTCTACAAACAAGGAGTTATGTACTGAATTTGAAAAACTGATGCATGACAAGTTTCAGATGAGTTCTATGGGAGAACTCAATTTCTTCTTAGGTTAACAAGTGAAGCAAAGAGAAGATGGGATATTTATCAATCAGGATAAATATGTAGCTGAGATATTAAGGAAGTTTGGTTTCACAGATGTCAGGACAGCTAGCACCCCAATGGATACAGAAAAGCCTTTGCTCAAGGACTCAGATGGTGATGATGTTGATGTTCATCTCTATAGATCAATGATTGGATCATTGATGTATCTTACATCATCTAGACCAGACATTATGTTTGCAGTATGTGCATGTGCCAGATTCCAAGTTACACCTAAAGTTTCACACTCACATGCTGTGAAATGGATTTTTATGTATCTCAAAAGGCCAACCTAAACTGCGGCATTTGTTAACCTAGAAAGTTTCCCTTTGATTTGGTGGCATATTCTGAATAGTGGACTATGCTGGAGCAGCCTAGATAGGAATATCAAACAACAGGAGGTTGTCAGTTTATAGGGTGCAGATTGATAATCTTGGAGTGCAGAAGCAATCAGTTGGTTGCTACCTCCTCTACTAAAGCTAAATATGTGGCTGCTGCTAGTTGTTGTGGGCAAGTACTCTGGATTCATAATCAAATGCTGGATTATGGGTATAATTTTATGCACACCATGATTAATATTGACAATAACAGTACTATATGTATTGTTAAGAATCCTGTTTCACATACTAAAACAAAACACTTGGTGATGATTACCTATTTTATAAGGAGACGCCTATATAAAAGGTTTAATTCAATGTGAATAAAATCCACACAGATCACAAATTTTGAGACTTACTTACAAAAGGCTGAGATGTTGGAAGGTTTCAGTACTTGGTTGCAAGTATTGGAATGTTAAATCCTTAGAATTTTAATCTCTTTGTGTTCTTGAATGGTTTTTTGTACATAATTAGTACTGTCTTTTTTTGTCAATTAGTAATGCTAAGTATCAATTAGTACTGTTGGTTTACTTAAGACTGCTAGTTAAATAACTATTAGTCATAATTAATATCGGTTAAACAAGAAATTACTTGAGATAGTGTATTCTTGGTTTGGCTAACATTGCAGGCTAGCATTAGAGTTATGGTTATTGATTGTGGGGGAGGATAATAGAGTCATTATACAGGTCAAGAATAGATGGAAGGACATGTAATATCAAACAAAAGTGATGTGATGAATCAACACTAGGCCAACTCAAAAGAGGTCGACACAAAGATATCTGTATAGTGGGTCCCCTTGTAAAAGGATGGTGATGAGGCTGTGTCCATAAGGAGTTGGGTGACGAATGGAACGGGCTGCCACTATGTTCTATCTTTAAATAGATCGGGACAATAGGGTAAAATCAATAGGTCCCAATACTTGGCAACACTTAATGGAGCATGTCCTTAAGGAACTGCGTTCAGATAGTGGTCCCAGGTTTCTGTCAAGATACCTAAATTGGGGGTGTAGATGCTTCAAAACTAGTTTGTGGGACTTCATCTAATAAGGTCAATGATCCACCTCTCTCAAGAGTTAATACAGTGGAATGGTTGTACTCTAGAGGAAGTCATGATACTAATGGAATTTGTATGGCACATTGTACAAAACTGTTTGTTGAATTGGTGGAAAAATAAGTGAATTAGTGAGCTGAAAATAGAAAGTAGACTGGTGGAAATAAAAACAGATAGTTTGTGATTGAGTAAGAAAAAGAATTTGAGAGATCTGTATGAATAATAAAGTAAGAGAGAGTGTGAGAGTCAAAATTGGTGTGTAATGCTTTTTGGACGATATTGTGGTTTTAAACAGGTATCTCTATGTTGTACTGTTGGGCATACTTAGTACTGATGGCATTATTTAGTACTGCTGTGGCCATGTTTTTAGTACTGCTGTGCGTAAAATTAGTACTGTTGGCTAAATTTTGTAATGTTTGGGTGTTCAGTTATGACCCAAGTATATTAGCAAGTCATATATACAAAATACATGATTTTATATGCAACATTTGGGACTTTCATTACTTTCAGAAAAATGAAACACAAAAAGTGCTATCAACACTACTTGCATGATTCTTTAAGAATACTAATGATAAATACATATGTTTGCATCTGGTACAATATTATGAGAAGACATGAAGCACACTTATGTGGTGGGTTCGATGACTACTTCCTCTCATCGGTCCTAGTGGTTGCTAATGTCATTCCACTTATATCCCACTCTAGCTGCCACACCTACTCAACACACAGGGACGGAACCAGGACACAATTGGACCAGGTGCATTTACGAAAATTTATACGAAACGAGGAACACAAATTTTTAGGACCAGGTGCACTTAGAAAAAATTTAACAAAATTTAACACTACGCCTAGTCAACACAACAAAACAACTTGATCAATGAACTGTTAAGAAAAAAAAACTAACATATTAAAAGAACTCTTGCCCCTTTCATCCATTCACCTAGAAAGGGTTAAGGGTTCAAAAATTATAGCAGCTAACAGTTAGAACTGAATAAAACTACCATTAATTATCATGCATGAAGGGTGGAGATATTGCCTTTCAACTCAAATTCTTTGTCATGATTATTTTGAAGGCTGTCTTTTAAAACATTATACATTGTTGCATATTTACTTAAAAGGACAAAAGCTATAAATGAGTAATATACTTTTTGTTTTGTGCTATTATGAGTAACCTAATTAAAAAAATATTAAAATGAGTAACTTACTTTGAAAAAGTCACAAAAATATGTAACCATTATTTTTTTTTTTAAACAAAAAAATTTAAAAGTAAAAGTCAACTTTTTTTTTAAAAAAATTAAAAATTAGTTTTTTGTTTTTTTTAAAAAAAATTGTACAGTCAAAGTAAAAGTCAACTGTTTTTTTATAAAAAAAAATGAAATTTTGTTTTTCTTTTTTTTATTTTAAATTTTGTATAATCAAAGTAAAAGTCAACTTTTTTTAAAAAAAAATTTTTAATTGTTTTTCTGTTTTTAAAAAAAAAAATTATACTTTGTTTTATTACAATTTTTTTTAGAAAACATAAAATAAAGTATAACAAAAAAAGCTTACATTTTTTTTAATTTTTAAAGAAAACATAAAACAAAATATAACAAAAAAAATTTAAGCGATTTTTCTTTAAAAATAAAAAAATAATAAAAAAAATGTAAATATTTTTTGTTATACTTTATTTTATGTTTTCTAAAAAAAATTGTAATAAAACAAAGTATAAATTTTTTTTAAAAAACAATTTAATTTTTTTTTTTAAAGTTGACTTTTACTTTGATTATACAAAATTTAAAAAAAAAAAAAAAAAAAAACAGTTGACTCTTACTTTGACTGTACAAATTTTTTAAAAAAAAAAACAAAAAACTATTTTAATTTTTTTTTTTAAAGTTGACTTTTACTTTTAAATTTTTTTGTTTTAAAAAAAAAATAATGGTTACACATTTTTGTGACTTTTTCAAAGTAAGTTACTCATTTTGATATTTTTTTAAGTATGTTACTCATAATAGTACACAAACAGCAAGATCCATTTAAAAACCATCATCTGTTCGAAGAGAACAAATAAGTTTACAAAATAATATTAGAATATGATAATTCACCATTGAAGGCTAATTGATTTGCTTGTCTTCAATTGATAACAACTATCCTATAAATAGGATATAAGAGAACATTCTAGAATCGTTACGATGGGCTTGAGCCCAATACAAATTAATGACTAATAAATATTAATGAATGTCTTGACTTGACTTGGATGATGATTATTGACTCTTGACTTTTATTGTTGAACGTTTACTTGATTTATACAAGGTTAATAAATAACACATACCTCGTTTTCATTGCAAGGGAACGTCACAACTTTCTCAACTGAAAGCCTTCCATTAGGGTCAGGGTTTCATGCCATTTGCCATACTG